>OY856188.1:196412563-196485478 GCA_963693315.1 Diogma glabrata
TCCATAATCCTTTGTGGAGCTTCATATAATACTATCTTTAAATTTGTTTCCTTTTTATCTATATTAGTCAATTTATACTGCAGTTTATTAAATTCTTCCTTGAATTCAGTGACACCTAAGTGTTTGAATATATCATCGTTTATCTCTAGAGCTAGATAATCTATATTTTTACTTTTCATACCAAATATAAGCTTCTCCAATACATTCCCTAAGGTGATGCGCGGATTTTCACTGTATATTACTAAAATTCCTTCTTTCATTTTCTTACTTAGTTTTCTTATTTGGAAACCTTGTTTATTATCTTTGTAATCCATACATTTCTTTAAAATCTTCTCACGTGAGTTTATATTTTCAAATGACAATTTTCTCATATTTTTAACTTCTGATATCGAGGTACAGTTCCATGAATACAGCGTGCACTCCGTCTTCATCTCTGTGGTCTTATCCTCAATCTTCTCCTCCTTTCTTGTCATAGCTCTCGCCATTACGGCATTTACAATGGAAGTCGGTATCATCGCCTTCAGCGTGTCCGAATTTATCTCTATTCTCGGCAATGCATCTGCATTCGTATTAATTTTACCTTGTTTGTAGACTATCTCGAAGTCATAATCAGATAAATCTAGTCTGATTCTTGTTAATTTTGATGATGGGTTCTTATGTGTGAATAAACTCACCAGTGGTCTGTGGTCTGTCACTACCACAAACTTTCTTCCATAGACATACGGTCTAAAGAAATTTATAGCCCAGTGTATACTTAACAACTCCTTCTCTATTATCGGCTTATTCAACTCATGCTTGTTCAATGACCTACTAGCATACGAAATTGGTAGATCTTTCCCTATCTCGCCCTGCGATAATACAGCTCCAAGTGCAAAATTTTGATGCATCTGTAGTTATAATAAACTTCTCTTCAAAATTAGGATATCTCAAAATTGGTGGATTGATTAATTTGTTTTTCAGTGTTATAAATGCTTCTTCACATTCTACAGTCCACTCAAATGGTACATCCTTCTTACTCAATCTATTCAGGGGTTTTGCAATCTCTGCGAAATTTGGAATAAATCTTCTGTAATAATTACAGAATGCGGTGAATCTCTTCGTTCCGTCTGCATCTGTTGGAACAGGATAATTCTTGATAACTTCGAATTTCCTTGGATCTGTCCTTATTCCTTCGCTCGTTATCTGATGACCTAGATACGTCACCTCTGACTTCAGGAAATTACATTTCTTTGGATTCAACTTCAAATTGTACTTCCTCAGCCTTTCAAAAGTCTTAATCAAGTTTGCATTATGATGGTTTATACTGCATCCAAATATTATAATGTCATCTACATAAAGAAATGCCTCGGCTTCTAGACCAGCTAGAGCTATTGATAATATCCGTTGAAAACTATTAGTTGATATTTTCAAACCAAAAGGTAAACTTTTGAATTGAAAATGTCCTTTATTTGTTGAAAATGCTGTCAATGGTCTTGATTCTTTTTCCAGTTCTATTTGGTGAAATGAGCTTGTTAAATCTAAAGTTGAAAAATACTTTGCTCTACCAAGATTATCCAAAATATTATCTAATCTTGTTAAGGGGAATTTGTCATCCATAATCTTTTTGTTCAATTGCCGAAAATCAACAACCAAACGCCACTTCTTTTCCAAAGAATTGCTATGTTTTGGCACAATGAGTAATGGTGAATTAAAAGGACTCGTTGAACCTTCCACTATGCCATCTTTTACTAATTCATCAACTTGCTTGTTAATTTCCTCTATCTGCGATTGCGGTAGTCTATAATTTTTTATATAAACTGGACTTTTATCTACTGTAGAAATTGTCTGCTTGTAGAAATTGTTAGTTGTTAACTTGTCCCCCGTTAAGTGGAAAATATCTGCATACTTCTCACATATTCTCAAAATCGAGTTTCTTGCTGCATCATCTAAGCTGTCTATTTCTAGCTCTTCCAATAACCTCTTATACCTTTCTTCTTTATCTGACTCCATGACGTTTTTCTTCTTGAAAGTGTTGATGACGTAATAGTCACGTAGTGGTGTCATCTTTGGTGAAAATTTTTCTACTATTACATCTCTGTCTAAGGTATTTACAATTTTTACATGCACAATTCCTTTTGATGGAACTAAGGAATTGGCAATAAATACACCCTCAGCAACGCTCATGTCCATAGCTTTAATTATCTGAGTTCGTGCTGGTATCACAAATCTATTATTCTCTGTTAACTTCGTCTTCATAGGAACAGTGGCGGATTACCATAGAGGCGAAAGAGGCGGCCGCCTCGGGCCCCACATGCACAGGGGCCCCCTTGCTACAAATAGTATTGATATTTTATAGGTATTCAAATATCAGATGACTGCGTTCATTCAACCAAAGTTTTTAAACCTAAAGATTTTTTTAATATTATCCCACATGTAAAAGTGTTAGGTTGCCAATTTGTGTTACTTTTTTTCATGTATGTATTTATTTTAATCATTCGAATTTGATAGTTTTATAATTTTTTAATGTACAAATTCGTTTTCCAATTTGTATAGTAAAAAAACATTTTGTTTTGAAAAGTTCCACTGTTACGAATGAATATTAATACTAAAACTTTATTTGCAATGGGCTGTTATTATATCAATCGCAAAATTATTGATAAAAACAAAATCCAGATAAGTATTTTTTGGATATTTGAAGTATATTTGAGTTTTATGTTTTCATCAATGATTTTGGATTTCTTTTAAGACCTACAATTTATTGAAAGCATTAAACTGAAAACCTCAATTTTAAGCATATAATTGTACATATTTTAGATTAATTTCATATATAACTAAATAAATGAAAACTTTTTAACGTGTAGAATTGAAATCTTTTATTGTATGCTTAAAATCCATGTATTTTTTATACAATACATGCTAAATTCATCATTTGGATTAATGTTTGAAAAGGGTTTCCATATGATATGATTGATATAGTATAGGTGTTTTAGCTTAGGTTGTATATTTCGTTTTATCAACGTTGATTGGAAAAAAGATTGTCTAAAAAATTTGTTTGAAAAATTTGAAAAAAAGATTGTTTGTAACTGGACGTATTGATACTCAAATAGCTCGTGAAATTGAAGTACAACAAAAATGCTGGCGGGAAGTTTTAAAAAGAGTTGCAGCTACAGTAAAGCTATTAGCTACTATGGGTTTAGCATTTCGTGGTCATCGAGAAGATATTGATTCGAACAGAAAAGGAAATTTTATGACATGCATTGAGTACCTATCCCAATTTGATGATTTTCTTAAAAATCATTTGGAGAGGTACAGCCATCCAGGAAAAGGTAATGAAAGTTATTTATCACATACCACATGCGATGAATTTATAAATTTAATGGGAACTGAAGTAAAAGAACACCTAATTCAAGAAATTCAGGACTCTTTATATTATTCAATTATTGTTGATTCTACGCCAGACGTGAACCACACTGACCAACTAAGTTTTATATTAAGGTACATTGATAAAGTGGGCGGCGAGAGAACGATTTTTGGATTTTTACAAATTGAAAATCACAATTCAGAATATCTAGCACAACTTATTTTGAAAACTTTAAACAATTTGTCTTTGAATATTAAAAATTGTCGCGGTCAAACATATATGGCCGGAAAATATAATGGTTTACAAGCCAGAATTAAAACTCTAAGTGAGACCGCCATTTTTATTCCTTGTACAAGTCATATACGCTTAATTTAATTGGAAATTATGCTGCAGATGCCTATTCTACTGCGGTGCATTATTTTAACTTTATCCAAAATATATATGTATTCTTTTCTTCATCGACTCACAGATGGAAGTTGCTTATTGATAATTTTTCCGATCCTAATTCCAAACATATTAAAAAATTAAGTGACACAAGTGACAAGATGGTCTGCAAGAGCTGATGCAGTATCCGCCTTGCGGTTTAATTACAAAAATATTAAAAGGGTTCTTATCCAAATTAGCGAAAATGAAGACGAAAAACCGATTACTAAAGTTGAGGTTAAAAAATTAGCTAGCTCTTTCGATGAATATGAATTGCCTTATTAACCGTTCTATGGGATATATTATTGCAAAGAATCAATAGTACTAGAAAATCATTTAAAAATATTCAAACGAACTTATTACAAGGAGTAAAACTGTTTAATTCTTTGTCACAATTTATAAGGGATGTTCGGAATGATTTTGAGAGCAAAGAAAAGCAAGCAAACTTATTAACAGACAATATTAGCTACAAAGAAGGACGAAAAAGAAAACGCAAAATTATGTATGATGAATCATCTGCAAATGATACACAGCTAGTAGGACGAGAATTGTTTTTTATAAGTACTCACAATATGATCTGTGATAGACTTGCCACTGAAATGTCTACCAGAACGTCCATATATGAAACTGTTTTAAATAATTTTAAATTATTTTTTGATCAAAATATATCCAGTGATGAAGTTGACAAGTGTATTTTAGAATTGTCAAATACATATGCGAGGGATATAGAAGTACAATATTTTAAAGACGAAGTACATCATTTTTTAAAATATATAAAAGAAGAGAACATCACTTGTCCATTTAAGATGTACAAGGTAATCATTGATGGCCTGCAATCTTCATTTCCCAATGTGGAAACTATTTTAAAAATATTTCTTGCATTGCCGATATGCAACGCAAGTGGGGAACGATCTTTCTCCGTTCTGAAGCGGATAAAAAATTATTTAAGAAATAGTCTTAATCAAACTCATTTGCAAAATTTTTGGTAAAATCTTAGGCCCCAAAATTTTGTTCCGCCTCAGGCCCCTTAAAGGCATAATCCGCCACTGCATAGGAACAAAAATTTCTTTGCCGTTCACATAAATTGACAATGTAAATGTCTCATAATCAATGATACATAAGTTCCTTTTCAAAAAATCTCTGCCAAGAATTCCGTCCGTGCCTATCGGAAATTCTTCGTTCACCACATGTAATTTCTGAACCACTTCTACATCATCAAAATTTATTCTTACGGCCGTCATCCCTAATGTATGTGACTCCTCTTTCGTTACACCAATAATCTTACACCGTTCATCTATCAGCTCTACATCCCTGCTGATTACATTTTCTGTAATGAGCGAAATATCCGCTCCCGTATCAATCAAAAATGATACCATTTTTCCCGTTATGTTAGTCTTTGTGATTACAAAATTCGATGTGCTACTCCCTATATTAAAAATTTTTAGTGGTTCTTTATTATCATTAAAATCTACTATTCTCGACTCTCTGAGCCTCTCGAAACCACTTCTTCGGAGACTAGCTCGTCGTTTCCCGAGCTAACTACATTAATTCTCCTAAAATTATTACCGTTTACATTATTATTTCTATTCCTATATCCATTATTATTATTTCTACGGTAATTATTATTATTATTATTATTCCTATTATTGTAACCATTATATTTGTTATTAAAATTCCTATTTTTATTATTATTTAAGCTTTGATGGAACCCTCTTTTATTTCTAAAATTCTGCCCCTGGACTCTTGTCCCATAATTCAATACTTGAGCTCTGTTTTGACTATCCACCTCTCGAGCTAATTCTATCGCATCTTTTAAACTCTTTGGACGAGATGCATTTACCGTAGTCTTAATCGGCTCGTTAAGACCAGTTTTAAAAATATTTAAACCTATTTGGTTATTTAAATCTGCGATCAAATCCCTATTCGCTTCCCCTTTTTCCAATATCTGAATCGAGTTTAACTTAGAAATCAGTGTTTCAATCTTTTGACCGTATTGGTCTGCGGACAGATTAGCTTGTCTAGCATTCGCTAATTCAGCATGAATTTTTACTGGTGACTCGCGGTTCTTAAAAATTCCTCTAAATAATTCAACAAATTCCTCTAATGTACTTGGTTTCTTACTGGAACTCAATGAAATTCTTGCCTTTTCCGACAGTTTTGTCTGGAAAATGAAATCAATTAACTTCGCTTTTTCAGTGGCATCTTTCAGAGTATCGTGAATAAATTTTACTAGATTTAAAAAATTTTCCAAACCTGTACTAACCCCTTCAAACTGAGGAATCAGTTTATACGTCGAACTAATATCGAAAAGAGACATGTTATCTTTTTCCTCACTAATTGATTTGTCTAAAAGCTCGTAAGAATATTCGTTGATTAACTGTTTAACAGTTTTATAAGCTGTAGTGAACCGTTTTTTTTAATTTTTCAAATTCTTGGTTAGATAATTCAAGAATCAATGTCCTACCCAAATCTCTGAATCTTTCCTGTAATTTTTTGAGTTTCGCAGAAAAATTTAATATTTCCTCATGTGTATAAATCTTTCTTTCATTGCGTTAGGTGTTGTTAATATTGCTACGCCTTGTTTATGTGTGTTGGATTTACCAGAGAACATCATGTAATTTCCTTCACTTGTTGTTAGCTCTCCGCTGTTTTTCCATCTTACTTCACTGAGTCCTAGTGTATCTCGATGTTATATTCTTTCATTACTTTCTCAACTTGTGCTAACCTCGATGTTTCTATCAGAGTTCTGACATTCCAGTTTCCTACTCGTGTCCGGGTACGGTAGCCAAGGGTCGATTTTTGATTTTTCCGGTTTTGTTTCGATTTTCTTTCTAGTATTCGTTTCTTTAATCATTTGAATTTCGGATTCCCTTTCGGATTAACCGGTGATTCGGCCATCGAATCCTAGCCAGTTTCCAGGGCTGCTGGATAAGGTATACTGGCATACCGTGGGCGAGATATTCCTGCTTCAATGTGCTACAATCATATTTCCATATTTTTTCTGATGAAGTTCCCAAGCGGTCACCCGTTTGTTGTGATACTTCCCAATGTTGCTTAGCTTCCTTGTAAGTGATGTTGTTGACTTATCCACTTCTCCATCTCGCCCACTAATTGTATCTGATAACGGTACACAATTCGTTTCAGAACATTTCCAACATTTCTGTAAGTCACAAGGTATCCAACATATTCGATCGGCACCATATACCTTTTAACAATGCAGACTGGGATAATTTTACCAATTTTACTGAATTGGAATTCAGTAAGCAAATTTTACCAATTGACGCTCTCTCTGGAAAAAGAAAATTCAGAGAAATTTTTAACAAAGTTAGATCTCGCTTCATTCCAGCCGGCAGAATACAAAATATTAAACCAAACTTCCCACAAGAAGCTTGTGTACTCTCTTCCCAAAGAGATGACATCCGTAAGATCCAACCGATTCTAGGATTCCGGGCCTGAACAAGCAGATAAACAAACTAGTAATGGAACATAAACGTAACAAATGGAAAGATTTAGTGAGTAAGTCAAACTTTGGCACAAATAAAAATTTGTTTATATGCTTTGGCTTAAAATTCATTTTTACAAACCTATACTCCATTCACTTTGTTTACCTGACTTAAGATACAGTCACATCTAAACCTTTTTGTAAAGATGTGTGTTGAATACAATAACTCTGGGTCAGTGTGTTTTATATGTGGCGAACATTTAAATTAAAAATTTTCAAAATTTTAATTGTAGCGGCGATATTTTTATCGTTAAAAACTTATAAAAAACAAGTTAGTTTTATAAAGTTCTTGTTTTTTGATTTGGAAAATAGTTTGAAATTCCCTTATTTTATTTTTGCTTTTTCAATTTGTTAAGCAGTGTGTTAATTAAAAACTCGAATCACTTTATTAAAGAACAATATTATTAAAATATTTTATAAAAAAAACAAATTTTATACCATTGGAATCTTCTATTATTACATAGACTCATCTCGAAGTTGGCAGTTTATTATTAATGCAAAGAAAAATTATCACTAGTTTACAAGAAAAATCTCCCTAAATAAAACCCAACTTTTCCTATAGATTTTGACCTACTGAACACGTATATCATATTCATATTTTTCTAGTTTACCTCTTGTTTTTTAGATATTCGCGAAAAACCAATTTTTTCGGTGAACAAAAAGGTTATTTAGGTTTTTGGATCGCATATTTTACAAAACAAACAAATTCAATGCATTAATGAAACAAGTGCATAGTAAAGATACTAACAAACATCTTGAGTTTTTTGTTTTAAAAATCCACCAATGATTCTGGAAGTTATACGCGAAAAAAGCTGTAAAAAAATCAAAAATTTATGTTTTTTTCAAATTTTTCTATATTCGACGCCATAAATTTTGAACAAACAATGATTGTAAATTTTTTTAATTTCTTGGAGCCTATAGTTAATTTAATATTCTTTCTTTTAAGTTAAAAATCACGAATTTTGGTGCAGGTTGCACCAAGTTATTCAGGTTTTCCCAAAAAAATTCAAAATTCAAAATTTGGAAAAAAAAATTTTTACCAAGAATAATTTCAATTCTGCAACATAATTGATTTATATATGAGTTTTTATGCAGTTCGAGTTAAAATTGCGAGTTATGGTCAAAACCTGGTCGTAACACAACGTTAAAACGTTAAATGAACATTTTCTCTATTGTACCATCTTGTATGTGTTAAGTTGCAGCTAACATAACTATTTTTTGGCATCCACGATTTATCTTCATTCAGTTTTATGCCAAACTAATGAAGGTATGCAATTCTTATATATGGATGATTCTTAAGCAGGATGTATTATGCAAATTCCACAAATAAAACAAAATGAATTTGGACAATTTTTTCACTTGAAACTTTTTGAGAAGCCATTTAAATAAATTTAACTTTACTCTTTACTATTTTAAAACAAATCTTGACTGATGTTTGAGAACGACTGAACTTGTACTTGTAAAAATTCCTAAATGCGTTGAACCACTATTAGATAATTCCGCATTTAACAAGTGTAAGAGTGTATGATGCTTTCTACCGCATATTTTACATGGAGGATGAAATTTGCATTGATTTTGAGAGTGTAATTTTCTCATACAGTTAAAGCACACACTGTATTGTACAACCCTTTCCCCACGATTGTTTACATCTAGGTTTCTAAATAAAGGATATTTTCCCAAAAAATTTTGATTGCAATGGAAGCATTGTTCCTTATTGACATTTTTTTCTGTTGAATCGTGTGTGACAAAGGTTTTTGAAATATTTTTAGGGTTTCTTTCTACTAGTACTAGGGGTCACACTTCTCTCCAAAAAACGACATTTTTGGTTCAAAAAATTTAATAGATCTCCAATTTTGGGAAAATTTATTTTAACAGAATGGTTTGCCCAATCTAACCGGGTTTGATGGTCCAATTTGCTCATTAACAAGTAAATCAACCATGGATCTCTTGATTCACATTCTTCTCCCATAATTCTTAAACCTCGCAGAAGCTGCCCTGCAACTTCATTAATTTTTCTTATTTCTTGAACTGTTCCGTTTAACTTTACTCCTGGTTTTAGTGTTACATATTTTGAGATAAGCTCAGTAGTTATAGAAGGTTTATCATCATATCGCCGCCTAGACATTGCCATGCTTCATCATATCCTCGACTAGTAAATGGAATGCTCTTAATGCAGTCCTTTGCTTCTCCTGATAGAAGATTGTGTACAATTTGGACCTTTCTTACAGGGGAAATAAAGTTGTTTTCATAGATCGTGGTAGTATAGAAGTCATGAAAGGTTGGCCATTTGAATGAATTTCCTGAAAATGGTTCAATGTTTAACTTCGGTAGTTTAATTTGATCGCTTTTTCCTTCATAAAAGGTTTCTTGAACACAAAGAAAATCTTCTATAGCTTTATTTAAATCTATTGACATGGTATCATTTGATGATTGCAGTATATTAAGACGTTGTTTTAATATACTGCAATCTTTACGCATGGAGGGATCAGTTTTTATTAATTTGTTAATTTTTTTCTATTTTTTGATCCACGGGTGTGACAACCCCGCGTACTCCAGTCCCTGCTATTGGCATATGAGTTAACGTGAGATATCGCATACCACTGGCAATAGCAGTGAGATATCACTAGCCAAGGTGATATCTTAGGGGTGCTGGCGGATGAACTGTATTCAGTCAACGGTAGCACTCTCAATCTTAGCTAATGAATATTCCTTGATGCTGGAACGCTGTAGCTTGCTAGAAGAAACGAGCCTTCATATAACTATATATCTGAGCTTTAATCATTGAAAAATATACTGCGTCCCATAATCAAGGATTATGCCATTAGCTGGACTATTGGCAAACCAATTTTAGTTTTGTTCCTGCAAATTTTTAAAACAAATTTGCTTTTTATCTCTTATTTTATTTTCCCTATCCTATCACGAAATATTGGCCTATGTCATATTTTATATGTGATAGGATTTATGGTTTAGTTATCCATTATTTAACAAAAAAATATTAAAAAAAAAAACAGATTTGCGTCCATTAACATCCTTTGAACGCATGTTGTTGTGGGACCTTGGTCTTAAAAGGTTTTTATGTGTTGTTGTGACACATATTGTAATGCCTACTACACATCACATTTTATTACAAAAAAAAAAAAAAAAAAAAAAATAAGGAGCGAGTTTTATAGTAATCCTTTTCGAAAGATTTTAGTAGCGATGGAACATCTTAGTATCGTGATAACTCTTCTTCGGCATTCATGACAGTGTTATACACAACTTCAAGTTTCTGTAACCGCGCCAAACAATCTTCAGCCGTAGCCGTAGATTGTTCATTTGATAACGCTAAACTAAACACTAGTATATGTTCCATGTCTTCTGTGCTAATGCGCGTTTTCTCAACCATTTTTACATTTTAAGTCAGTGACACGAAACTTGTTTCTTTTAACACAAACTATCACAATAAATTTTATAAAAAAAATAACAAATAATTTTTATAATATTTTAGTTTTATTTCAATGAAAGAAAAGGTTTAAATAATTAAATAAATAGAATTTCAATTGTTTTAATATACACTTTTACCGTTGTCCAAGTACATCTATTGTTTTAATACAAGTTTATTTTTTAAGTTACACCACGTTTTTCAATCATGCAAGTTACAATAATTTAAACAGTGCACGACTGCATGCACCTGTTAATAAACGAAACTATACGACGCGGGACGCCTTTGAAAAATATAATATATTAAAAAGTTTCTAAAATCATCGTTATGGTGCTATTACACACAAATTAAATTCAGCTGCCATAATCAATTTTGCAGTTGCCATAATCTAAAAAGTTGATGAAAAATATTTTGTATGAGAAAAAGAGGGATAGCATGCGCGAGATAGATATAAAAACTGCAAGAAAAGTTAGCTGATAGCAACTGACTTTTTGAAAAATTATTTTGTTTACCAATTACTGCTAGAAAATCGTCAGATGATTTCATCTGCAAATTCAACCGGTTTAAAACCGATTATCACATTAATTGATTTTCATATTAAAATCATAATAAAAATTATATTATATTAGGTATAAAATGATTGAATACATATTTTCAAGATTTTAATGTAAAAATTTTACGTTTTCTTTACGTATTTTCGATTCACATTTTTTTTTTCAAATCTTAGCGCATTTTCTTATTGTACAAGCTACAACAATTGCTTTATAATGTGGTGTCGCCATTTTGACGTTTCATTTGCTTTTACAGTATATAATTTATTTACAATTTATATACCACTAATTTAGATATAATCGATTATATAATATAATATTAATACTAAATAACTAATGATCTTTTAAGAAATTGTTGTTTAAAAATTATTATTACTTCGTAAAGTTATTTGTACTTTCTTGCAGTTTTTGATCTTTTCGCCACCTACAGTCAAAAATAATAAATACTATCATCTGAAAAGTTGATGATAGCAACTGAATTTATTTTGTGTGTAATGGTGCTATTACACACAAATTAAATTCAGTTGCTATCATCAACTTTTCAGATGATAGTATTTAGTACTTTTGACTGTAGATGGCGAAAAGATCAAAAACTGCAAGAAAATACAAAAATTTTACGAAATAATAATAATTTTTAAACAACAATTTATAAAAAAATCATTAGTTATGTAGTTTTAATATTATATTATCTAATCGATTATATCTAAATTAGTGGTATATAAATTGTAAATAAATTATTTACTGTAAAGGCATGGTATAACGAATATAAGGTATTCTTGACAGCTAATCGAAAATTTTGTATGACGTCATCCGGCGTAAATATAAAGAAACAAAAAATGTTTTAATTTGAAAATTAGAGAAAATATAATTTTTACGTTATGGTTTTCCTTATTTTTTTTCATTAACAATTTGTTTATTAAGTTTTCTAACTCTAAAGAACATTTTACAGGGTAGGTAATTCGACGTACACGCCATGCTGCAGGGGTAATGCAGACAGAATTAGGTTGGTGTATCGGAGACAAGCAGAGAAAAATTGCTTAGTCTATTACGCTACATCACGGCGAATTGGCGCCGTAAAACTTCTTATAACCTTAACATCATAACAGAACCATTAACAAAAACTTGGGTTGGGACTGAGGTTAATACCATCACTCCGAAAAAAAAGCTTTGTTAAATTTGATAACCAAAAAAAGAATACCAGACACTAACAAAACAACAGAAGTTTTACCTGGACGTGAGAAAAAACCAAACTACCGAATCGGAACGTGAAACGTGTGCAGCCTGATCGCTCATGATACTTTAATAAGCCTAGAAACAGAGGCTGAGAGGCATAGGATTGATATCATTTATCTGCAAGAAATTAGACAGCCAATAATCGGAAAACAAAACTCGAATAGTCACTCTTTATGCAGTAGTGGTCATTCTTCTCGAAATGAATTTAGTACTGGTTTCCTTGTTGGTGCACGCATAGAAGAAGCCGTGTTGAAATTCATCCTGGTCAATGAGAGGATTTGCTACTTAGGGGTACACGGTACATAAAACAATATTTCTCTTATTGCCTTGCATGCACCTACTGAAGGAGGAGGTTATGAAATCAACACCAACAATGATAATGGTGAGAGAATGACTGAGTTTGCATTATCAAATAATTTGAGAATTCCCAGTACTTTCTTTTCGCATCGATCGATTCATAAGCAGACTTATGTTTTTAAACCGAATGGAAACTCGAAGTCAAATTGATCAAGTACTAGCAATAGCACGTTTCTTTTCGAGCGATTTGGATGTGCGTTCCTTTAGATGTGCAAATATTGGAAGTAACCACTTCCTTGTATGTTTTGAGATAAGGTTCCACTTTCAACGATCAATTCAAAGATCTTTTACTCATTAGAGTATTTAAAAGTTTGTCTTTTAAAGTCCAATCATTTTGTCTTTTAAAGTCCAATCATTAACTAATAAATTAATTTATAAATCATACTAAATATATTTTTAATTTAAAAACAATAGCTTTTCTCATTGATAATAACAACAAACGTATTATATAAAACTCCGAGTGACGTCAATCAAAATCAAAATGGCATCGCTGTCACTCTAGTGAGAATACCTTATTTTCATTTTACCATGAGAGCAGTTATTGTAGCTTGTACAAGAAGAAAATGCGCTAAGATTTGAAAAAAAAATGTGAATCGAAAATACTTTAAGTATGCTACAGACCTACAATCAATTTGACAATATGATTGAAGATTTTTTTTTACGAAGTATTTTGTTAAAAATTGAAGAAATAGACATTCAATCATTTTCTTCAATTTTTTCTTTCTTTTTTCTTTTGCTTGCAATTTTATTTTTATTTATTTTTGTATAAATAAATATATATATAAATATAACGTTGTACAAGTTCATTTCGCTTGGTTCTTTTATTTTGTTTTGTATTTTTAAATTTTTGGTTTTAAATTAAAAGGTTTGGATTGAACTTTATTATATTATATATTATGTGTTAGGACGGGTTTAGTGTTTTTATTGGTAGGAGCGAGTCTATTAAAACAAAAGAAGAAAAAAAAAGACTATGAAGTAAACAAAACTTACATCGGATGATATCTTATTCAAAGCTGTTTATGGTAACTAAGGCAATATTCAATTACACGGACTTACTTACGGATACTTTCAGATCAGGGTTAAACACAACAGATCTCTAGGTAGATAGATCTCTAGGTCTATAAAATAAATAAATATAATAAAATAATGCTTTAACTAGGAAAATAAATTATCAATTCAAATAATAATTGCCAATAATTTAAAAACCGTGCATGGTAAAATCAATATTCTATATAAAATAAAATGTAAATGTTCTCTCTTTCGTTTACATGCCATGAAATGCTTTTTCGGTCTATGCAGTCAGGTTCCATTCATTTCGTTTCATGACTAGGGAGCTCACATCTGAATACTCATTCACGAGGCGAAAGCATTGCTGACAAAATTGACGGTTCCAACTTTGGAGTTCTCAACGAACCACAACTAACAAGGGTTACAAATAACTCGTATTCTACTCCAGATGTTTCCCTTGCCTGCATGTCACTATGACTAACGCCAATTGCTGAATAGAGAACTAAAATCGCCTTAGGATCAATGCCGATCATAATCACCTTAAGCCGTTCAATAAACGTATTCCATGTTGTATGCCAAATTTGAGTCCTGCATGATTCCACTAGACAACCCAACACACATCCATACATTTATATTCATACTATAACAAAAATGTTGCATTTTAATGTTTCCCATTGAATGAAAATTGGTTGTAAAGATTTCAATATCGAGTGGTATTTTGTTGATTTATTTCAAAACCAGAATAATTGTAATGTTGTTTGAGACATAATTATTTGTTGCCTAAATAACAAAATTATTTAAATTTAATTTCCTAAATAAAGAACTAGTTTAAATTACAGTTGTTAAAACTTATTGATGCTAGAGATGATTGAGATGATTGAATTGATTGAACGAGACGACAAACAATCTGCTCTATTCAAAGAAACTACGGTATGCAGACTGTTCATCGCTGAACCCAATCAAGGTGAATGCTTCTTACTTTGCATGTTATTGATACAACATATTATTTTCCAAGTCCAACGTCTTGGACAATTATCACCAAAATTGTTACTGGCGTTAAATTCTAAAATACATTTTTAAGGAATACCGAAGTAGAGTAATTTCATTAAATTTCATTAATTACTTTACTCAGTAAGCAAATTCACACATAATCACATAATCCTTTAAAACAAACAAAAAAAACTTTATTTATTTTTAATCTCGCCAACTTATGTGAACAAGTTGGCATCTCATAAGATTAGTAGTTTACGAGGTAATCGAGATAATGGGAAAACACGTTTTACTTGTAATCGTTGTTGTTGGCCCTGATACGGAGCCACGTATTACGTTAGCAACGACTTTTCAAAATTAAAAAAAGAACAAAGCCACAAAAATGCCTCGGGATAAGCTTTTTCCAGGGCACAAATTTGACGTTGGGAATCTCAAATCAGAACTTTTCTCTAACCTATCATCCTACTTTAACACGGAAGATATAAACAAAAACACAAAAAAATATATTTATATAAAAATAAAACAAAGAAAAGAAAACTTAGCTGGTATTTTCCTTGTTGAAAGTTGTTCGTAGAATATTTGGATACACAATTCTGTAGCTGTCCATAAAATGTAAAAGCTGTTCGTTTAAAAAAACAGCGGATATGCAATTTTCTTTATGATATCATCATTTCTGTTAACAACATCAGTCACATGTAACAGAACGTCAGCCTCTCGTCCATATAATACTTTGCTCACCACTAAACAAACCAATGTCAATGCAGCAAGTAAATATTTCCTTTCTGTACTCTTCCACTCTTTCACAATTTAAATTTTTTGATAGAACCCAGCATAGTAGTTGATATTTGATTTCAATCACTTCCTCGTTATTAAACCTCTCATCATTTAGATGTTCTAATGGTGGCACAGTTATTGTTGGATATATTGACACCTGTCCTTTAAGAATATAATCTTCATTTCTAAAATGAAACAATTTTCGTTTTAATGATGTATCGTGTTTATGTTGTAATACTATTCCAATGGGACAACAAGTAATTTCATCCACACAATCTAAAACACGGTTTTATAGTAAAGTTAATTTTTTTTCTTTTATTTTTTTTTCAACACAATTAACTGTTTTATTAAATTATATATATAGATATGTACATGTAAAAATTGAACTTTTATTATTTTTGAGAGAAAACATAAAGATGATGTTTTCAGTTTTTAATTTAAAAATCGACTGAATCTAAAAATTGATTGATCAACAAAAATGAAAAAATGTGATTTTTTCTTTGACATCTTCTAATGTCATCGTGTAATACTAAAGATTAAAACAAAATTGAGTAACGACATCTGTTCGTTAGAATTGAAATAAAATTGGGTACGTTCGTTTGTTTTTATAATTGTTATTCGAAGTTGAACTGACCGTTGGAAAATTTGAAATTATTATTATTGTAAAAATGATCCGAGACTATGGAAATAAACTTTTATTGAATTAGAAAAAGAAGATGAATTGGTTTCATTATTGTTTAGGCGAATATCACGGACGTTACATACTCTTAAAAATAGTGTTTTTATTGAAAGAGAAACCCTAAAAACGTATACCATCATTTAAATCCTCGGCTGTTCAAAGACCCAAAATAATGAATGAAACATGTCCATATAATCAATAAAAATAGTTTTTAAAATTTTTATATTTGGAACTATGTATTGAGATTTGACTAAGTTAGAGATTTAATTACATTAAATATAACCCATCTCAACTAACCAATTGTAATGTTTCATTAAATTTCATTTAAACTTGTAGTTAATGAAAATTATTATAATATGAACCGTTTTTTTTAAAGTGGAATAAGTCCTTTTTTTCATATATTGAGATATTTAAGGATTTGCGTTTGCATCAATATAAAAACATTGGCAAATGTTACTAAAATTTTGTGATATTTTTCACCCTTTAAACCTATTTAATTTTATTATGCAATAATAATTATTTAAAATTAAAAAGAAAATAATTGATTTTTTGACTCCAAATGAACGTGGACCTTCCACTTTCAATATTAATATTTTCTAAAAACTAAGAACAAGAGGTAGTACAAGTTCCATGTAAATGGGTCATTTTTTTACCGACACATTTTTGATTTGGCTGAAATTTTTTTTATGCGTTTTATATCGAAAAAAAGAAATGGGTGTTCGAGGATTTTTGTTTTTGGAAAATATAGCGGTTCTAAATTTCTTGATGAGTTATTTTCAAAAATTCATAACTTCGGTTCTATTAAAGATAGAAACTTCTGTTTTGTTTTATTTAAAAGATGCTAGTTTAAAAAAAAAATAAAATTAACAAAAGTTATTCTGTTGATATTAACAAATAAAATGTTGAAATCGATCTTTAGCCATTTCTCCACTAACGCTCTACCCTAAATCGGACTCTATTGAAGGTATGATTATATATATAAAAAGAGGCCATCATTATCTTTCTAAAACTACCACTAACTCAATTTTTTCCAAAAGTGGACTTATTCCACTTTAAAAAAAAACGGTGCATATATATAAATTGCTAAACATTGTATTAATCAATGTATAAATTATTATAAAAAACAGAATGTTTTATGCAACTTTTAGGCGAGGAAATAAAGCACAAAAATAGGCCAAACCTAAGCAAATTGGCAGAGTAAGATGGATCGAGAGGCGGTTTTTTGCATTCGATTCAAGAAGCCGCCAGAAAAGTTTGTGAACATAGCCACTTTTCGGCAAAAAACCTCTGGAGTACCTAGGGGCTAGGGCGGGTTATATACACCTCATCTCCTTGAACTTTCCATAAATTCAGCTCGAAATTGATCGAAGCTCGTTACCCGGGGGTTTTTGAGGTCGCTGAACACGAATATGATATCGGCGATGACCTTCGGAGTACCTAGGTCCCAGGGTAGGTATGTCTAACTCATCTCCTGGAACTTTACATTAATTCAGCTCGAAATTGATCAAAGCTCGTTGCTGGGGGGGGGGGGGGGGTTTGGGGCCGCTGAACACGAATATGATGTCTGAGATAATCTTCGGAGTACTTAGGGACCAGGGCGGGCTATATACACCTCTTCTCCTGGAACTTTCCATAAATACAGCTCGATAAATAAATACAAATAAATAAATACAACTTTCCATAAATATCCGGCTCACCCCATATTATGAGCTTAATATTTTGTGCATGCAAAAAAGACTGTGTAATACTTGTGGATGCCGAAAGCACGGATTAGCATGCAATATTGCATGTAAAAATTGTGCAGGGTCAAACTGCACGAACATGCAAAAATTTACGGAATCACAATCTTCAGAAAATCTGGACGAAGCTTTTCTGGATGAAGAAAATAAGTGCAAGAAAGAAACGAAAATTAATAAATTGTGTAAATCGAAATAAATAAAACATTTGTATTATAAAGACTTTACGGCTTTTTTTCCTTTATTATATTCATCGCATAAATAAGATATAAATAAATAATGTTTAAGGTTACTGAAGTTCGAGCCCTAGGTACTCCGGGGGTCATCATCGACATCATATTTGTGTTCAGCGGCCCTAAACCCCCCCGAGTAACGAGCTTCGATCAATTTCTTGCTGTATTTATGGAAAGTTCCAGGAGATGAGGTGTATATAACCCGCCCTGGCCCCTAGGTACTCCGAAGGTCATCGCAGACATCATATTCGTGTTCAGCGGCCCCAAAAACCCCCGAGTAACGAGCTTTGATCAATTTCGAGCTGAATTTATGAAAAGTTCCATGAGATGAGTGAGACATACCCGTCATGGGCGCTAGGTGCTCCGAGGGCCATCGCCGACATCATATTCGTGTATATAACCCGCCCTGGCCCCTAGGTACTCCAAAGGTTTTTTGCCGAAAAGTGGCTATGTTCACAAACTTTCCTGACGGCTTCCTGAATCGAATGCAAAAACCCGCATCTCGATCCATCTTACTCTGCCAATTTGCTTAGGGTTAGTGCTTTATTTCCTCAACTATTTTTCAACTTAAAATTACAAAACTGATTGACAAAAATTATCATTGAAAATTTCATATAAAAAAATTTATTTTCATTCCAAAACAACAAAAATAAAATTTGAGAAACAATGAATTCATTCTTCCTTAAAAAATGAAACGACAATAACCAACAAAAAACCAAAACAAATTAAAAAAGAAGAAAACAACAACAAAAAATTAAAAATAAACTGAATAACCACAAAATATTTCTTCAATCCAAAAAATTGAAGAAAATATTCTCGGTGTCATAAAAATCTATTTCGTCTATTTTCGTTTTCGATTGATTGACAAGAGAGAAAACCGAAACAAATTAAAAAAGGAACAAAACAACAACAAAAAGTAAAAATAAACTGAAAAACCACGAAATATTTCTTTGTCTTTCTTTTTTTCTTTTTTAAATCCAAAAGATTGAAGAAAATATTGTAGGTGTCATAAAAATCTATTTCGTTTATTTTCGTTTTCGATTGATTGTCAATTTGATTGTAGGTCTGTAGCTTGCTTAAAGAAAACGTAAAACTTTGACATTAAAATCTTGAAAATATGTATTTAATCATTTTATACCTAATATAATATAATTATTATTATGATTTTAATATGGAAATCAATTAATTTGATAATCGGTTTTAAACCGGTTGAATTTGCAGATGAAATCATCTGACAATTTTCTAGCAGTTAATTAGTAAACCAAATAATTTTTCAAAAAGTCAGTTGCTATCAGCTAACTTTTCTTGCAGTTTTTATATCTATCTCGCGCATGCTGTCCCTCTTTTTCTCATACAAAATATTTTTCATCAACTTTTCAGATTATGGTAACTGCAAAATTGATTATGGGAGCTGAATTTAATTTGTGTGTAATAGCACCATAATGGCCGTGGCCCATTTCTCAAAAATGCCGATGAAATTGAAATTTTGACGTTTCTCGCTGAAATATTAGTTTTTGTTTTGCTTTATTTTCTTCCACAAAAATTAAATTACGAAAAAATAATTATTGAAAAACAAATTTTATTTGAATTTCAACACAATCTGTCTAAATTTACTCAAGTAGGATAGCAGAGTAAATTGAAATTTTTTAGTCGATTTGCAGATTCAATTTCAATTTCAATTTCATCGAGAAATGGGCCACCAGCCAATAGCACCATTTTTATTCCATTTTCTATGTTTGTCTATGAATTTATCGTGGTGTAGCACAATGTTTTCGATGTCTGTTTTCGATGTATTAAATAAGAAAAGATTAAACTACTACCGAAGAAATTTTGCAGAAATTTAAATTTATATTACACGACAAACAAAAAATACAATTTAAAACAATATATATAATAAGCTTGAATTTATAAATTTTCAAAGTCAATAATATTCGTAGTTTCTCAAGCTTAGCTAAGACACAAAAAACAAAGCATACAATTAATAAACATAGAATTCAACATAAAAACAAGTTGTATAAGAATATCAAACAGTTGTATCAAAAAGAAAACGTATTTCTTTTTTTAATTTTCTTTGTTTTATGGCGTCCCGTCCTTCACATGGAAATTTTTTATAGTTAAATTTCATTCGTTTGTTAATTAAAAAGTGTGTGTTCTTTTGTAAGAGAAAGCTTGTATGAAATTAAATAAACAACATTAATTTAGTTATCTTTTTGAAAATTGTGGATTTGAAAATAATTTAGGTATTTATTATTGTTAATTATATGATTTACAATTTGTATTCAATTATTTTTTTTTGATGAAAAGCAATGAAAGAAAAAGTTGAATGAAAATAAAAATGCCGCCAATGAACTATTACATATATAGAGTTGAATGTCAGTTATTTTATTGTTTAAAAAAATTCTTTGTGTTTTGATTTTGATAATATAAACAAATATCTACAAGACGCTTTGTAAATAATTAAAGTGATTAGGGATTATATATTAATTTTATTTCATGGGTTTTATTGACGAAGCGTCATATTCATATTTAATGAATGAGCATTTGGCCTGGTCAAGATTTTCTTTATATATAATTAAACTAGGGATCTATTTTTCTTTTATTAATATTTACAATAATCTGTTTAAAAGCAATATTGGTTTGATATTTTTTTCGAAAGGGAAAATAGGTGATTGGAAAGCAAGTGTATTATTGTACGACTGAGTTGATTTTGTTTTTGCGGAAACTACGTTCATATGTATAGGAATTAGTTGAATTTTTTTTTGACAATACATATTTAATTAGAGGAAAAAAAATGTAATTGGTTACGATATATTTGTATCAAAAACACAATATTGATTGTGGTAAAAAGGAATAAGGAAGCACTGTCTTTGGTATGCCTAGTTTTTGCCTTGTCTAAAAGCATTTTTCTTACTTTGACTCCTTTGTGCTAATAACAGGCTAGGCGTGGTTTCACATTAACATCTTAAAATAAATCTTGATTAAATCGAATAAAATATTCTATATCTGTATATGTAGTTGTTGCGGTTAATTTATATAATCTAAAACAAAAATAAATCAAAACCGAGTTTATTCTATTTTAGAATAATTTATTTCTATTCTCTTATAGAAAATTAGAAAGAAATTTATAGAGCAGATTTGAATGACAATATATCACTATAATTACAATATTTTGGTTGAATAATTTTATTCCCACCTATTTTTTCATTCTCAATAATCATGAAATTATATATATTACAGAAATGAGTCAACCATCCAAAGCACGTAACAGCTCATTAACTCTTAGTAATAATACTGTAAATAAAGGAAAGCAAACCGAAACAAATAAAGATGCGAATTCTAAAACTCTTAATACTAAAGACACACTAAAACACAATGATGCAACGATTGATAAATTAAAAAACTCAGCGAAAGGGGGAAAAGTTATCGAAAAATCAATCACAAAAGATGAAGAAAAAGAAAAGACTAACAAAAAGAGTGATGATAAAGATAAATCTGGAAAGTCAACCCCACCAACACCCAGTAAAAATGAGTCTAAAACAAATTCTGCTAAAACAGTGGAGAATGAAAAGGTAACAAATGGTGGACATAAAACGAACGAACAAACCGCTGAGGAAATAAAAACTCGTGAAAGTTCTAGAGTAAAAGCATTAAAAGATAAAACCGGTGATGTTGCAGCAAATGGTATTTCGAGTGAAACAAAATCATCGGAAACATCGGTTAAGGACTCAAAAGCAAAAGAAACAACAAAAGAAATTCCAAAAACTGAAAAAGACATTGTAGAAACTACGTCAAAAGAGGCTACAAAAGACAATAACAAAAAACTAACAAAACAACCCAACAAGGAAGTTAAAGAAAAAGTTGATGAAATCACTAATAATACCACCCCAAAAGAATCTTCAATTGATGATCATAAACAGAATAAAAAAGAAACTGGAAATATTGAACCACCAACCGATACCACCAAAACATCAGAATTAAAAATCGCAACTCCCAAGAAACCAAAAGATCAAAATGAAAAAATTGTTTGGGATTGTGAAGAAATGGAATCTTTGATGATGCAAGTTGACTATGAAGCTTCAAAAACTCCGAAATCTCAACCAACTGGAAAAGTATTAAAACTACGTGATGAACCACCATCAGGTACAAAACCACGTTATAGTCCATACAAAAATTTTTTAAGTTCCGGCCAACCAGAGAAAAAGAATTTCAGTACAATTGTCAACTTAAGTACCGTTAGTTCCGATTCTTCGAACACTATACCATTATCTGGCATAACGAGAACACCAGATAAAAGTTATACTGCTGGAATTCGTTCGGTTTCTGGTAGACGAAGTACACGTCGATATCAAGAATCAAATATTCATAAAATTTATCCAGAATCATATCGTAAACTAAACGAATCAAGTCTCAATGTAACAGTTGGATCAGATAGACAAAATTATAGTTTTCGATCAGAAGACACATCGATTCGATCACGTAAACGTTTCACTACCGATAAGGGCTTCATTGCAGACAATCCAGAAAGTCCAAAACGTGTACGTTTAGATTTGAGTGGTTTTCTTGGATTTGTTGCAAGTCCAGTTACATTACTAAAACAACAATTATCTCGTGTCAAATTACAAAGTAGTACACCCAGAGAAAAGGATTTAGATTGTTCAGATGATGAAATCGTTGATACAGAGAATATATCATGTATGGGAGTTACTAATGAAATAATTGATGAACCAATTGCTGATGTTAAAGAAGACGAACAGCCTGTCATAGATGATATTGAGATTAATGACCTTGATGATAAATTGTTGTTTAAAGAAAATGAGGAGAAACTTGTAGAAACTGCTACGATCATCGATCAACCAAAAGATGCTATCAAAAAGAAATGGAATTGTATTGTTATGTAAAAAATTTGACTCGATAAGTTTTAGTTAGTTGCATTATTATTCTTTTTAACAATTTTAAACAATTAAGTATGCTCAAATTTATGATGCATCCATTATAATTTTTATTATATCTTTTAATATAATTTAAGAAAAAAGTTTAAAAACGAAATATTTAATGTAATATTCCTGTTTTTATAACGAAAAGCAACACATACAAACAATATTATTATTACGAATAAAGATTCATTTATCTAGTTATTGGTTTGACATACGAGATCGTGAAATTTTTACAACACAAATTTGGAGCTTAAGAGAAATATCTTCAAAAAGCAATTGTAACTCCAATTTTGATTATACAAACATTGCATCAAGTGAATCTGAGTGTACACTGTACAGGCATATCTCAATCGAAACTGGTTATTCCTAAAGTCCCTCAGATTTTTCTCATTCATCCAAGAACCGCGAAATTAGCCTTCCTAAAATTAAAACTCGTGTAATGTAATACACGACTCAACAACGTTTTCGATAAACACATAAAATCCCTTGAAGTTAAGTAGTCTATTTGTTAAGAGGCTTCTCCCCTTGGGGGATTCGAATCCTGATCAAAGTAATTTGAAACGAAACAATTATTAATCGTTCAATGAACTTATAATTAATTGTCTTGATAAAACAATGTTTTCCTTTGTTGTTTTATTAGAAAAACCAAATATAAAAATTTATTTTATAAATTAAAAGCAATTTTTCGAATTTTACCATCTGATCCTCCTATAAAAACAGTGTCATCCGTTGTATTTATTTCAATTGCATTTATACAATTTCCCGTATCAGCTTCTCCTGTCAATACCGGTTTTGTTTCAATGGAATTCCATTTCTTCACTTTTCCGTCCCATCCACCGGTAAATATTGTATTTGAATTCCCAGAAACTGCGTTGATAATCATTTCATGAATATTCTGGAGTATTAAAAGAACAAACAAACAATCACTCTATACAATTTTAAGTTTCAATTCTTTACCTCCACTGTCCAAACAGTCGGAAATTTTTCACTCATACAATTTTTAGTTAAATTTAAACCCTTTCCATCTCTAGTAGGATATGCAATCCATTTTTCCAAATTATTTTCCATTGGTCCTAATAGACATATGGGTGATTTACCAGGGATTGTAGCTCTTGTCATGTAACTACCTTTTACATGATTTTCATCAATTGTTGTAACAACAACATCTTTATCACAAGCTGTATATAATGTTGAGTTACTTGCACAAAGTGATCGAATTTCTTCAACGAGATTATATTTAAAAATAATTTTATTATTGATCCATAAAGTAACAACTCCTTTGTCATCTCCAGAATATAGAATATCGCCGTCTAATGCTAACGATACAATTGTGTCATCACATTTTAGTATTACAATAGAATCAGATGAATTTATTGGATCTTTAAGTAGCTTGATTGTTCCATAAGCACAACTTGAGTATAAAGTCCCATTGGAAGTTATAACCATTGCATAAATATAAGTTTCATGTGCTTCTATCGTTTTCTTGCAATTCAAATCATTATCCCAAATCTAATGTTAAAGTGAGTTGAAAGAAATACAAATTATATAACTCTTACTATAACTATATAACTCATAAAATAATATTTATATTACCTTTATTTTTCCATCAGCACCGGCAGAAAATAAAAAACCATTATAAGTTGTAAAACAGGTAATATCTCCATCGTGTTTATCAGAACTTACTTTTATAATTTTGCTAGTCATTTTGTTAAGTTTTCGTATTTAATTTTTCATTAAAATTATCTTTACTTTGAAATATTTTTGGAAGCTATTTATAGATTTTCTTGTATGGGTTCTCGTAAATTTTGTTTCCGAAACCATCATCCATCTTTAATTTTGAATAAATTTTGGTTCGTTTAAAAATAAAATGCAAAACTAATTGTTAACAGTTGGAATTACTTCAGTTTATTGAAAATAATGGTGTTATTTAACAAGTAAGTTGACGATAAGCCCAATAAAACTGATTATCCTTCCCTATGTTGATTTTTAGAACTTATTTTACATTTCCAATCTTCAAATTTATCTCATCATTTCTACGATCATATGTTTGGAAATAGTAATCTATCTGGATTCATTAACGTATGATATTCTTTGTTTTAGAGTGGATTGGATCATCAGAATTTGATTTACTGGTTCATTAGTTTTACCTGAATTTGAATTCACTTCGAAATTATAATTCTACTTTATATAGCCTTATATTTACAAAGAAGTTCCAAGATATCGAACGCATTTTCGTGCAACCAACATGACAAAACAAATGACAACTTTTGTTTCTCGAACATATCTAAATCTTCTTTACCATCAAACTAATAATTGGAAAGAAGTTGTCAAGTTTTGTTTAATAATTTAATTTAAAAAAATTATATATTATGTCGACTGTTGCAAGTGCTTTAACAGTTGCTGGAACAAGAACTTCTGGTGCTCCTGTTCGAACACAAAATGGTAAAAAGAAATTGTTTTTATTTCAGTAGTTATCGAAATTAAAATATAATCTACACGCGGGGACTTCATTTCGTATCACATGTTTCGCTTGCCGGTGATATTTCTATAAATTATCACAAAAATCTTATATTTATACGTGAAACTTTACTACTTTTCTTAAAATAATGTGTAATTTTAGAGAAAATGATTTAAAATTGTATGGAATTATGTTTTAATTAATAAAATAGCTTCCAGATTTTTTTGTATGAGTAACATTGTTTTTATGTGGGAGTGTGTACAATGGCTCATTAATTTTTGTTAATTATCATTTTAGTTATGGCAGCATGTTCAATTGCAAATATTGTCAAAAGTTCCTTGGGTCCAGTTGGACTCGATAAAATGTTAGTTGATGATATTGGAGATGTAACTGTAACAAATGATGGAGCAACAATTTTAAGGCTTCTAGATGTGGAACATCCAGCGGCAAAGTATGATTTCAATTATTATTATTATTATTCATTTATTTCGGCTCAATTTACACAAATTACAAAAACATTCATTGTTATTAAAATAAATTAAATACTTCACAAAACTTTAGCAAGTAATACATGATTTCAGCCTCAAATATTAACTATTAAAACTATTTAAATGGTTATTAGAATGGTTTGATAGGTTGAGAGACATCTAGAGCAAACCAAACTCATTGCTTTATTGCTTACTTTACAATGCTTATTTAATCTTAAGAAAAATACAAATTTGTTTCGTTCTCAATATAGACAACAGTAACAATATATAGATAACTGATTTCTTAATATAAAAAAACTTTAAAATAATAAATCTTAACAAATCCTAGTAAATCCAATGTTGGCAAAATTACACTACTTTTTAGTTATAACTATTATGTATAGTTCCCACTATCCACTTTGAAGACAATTCAAAACATTTATACAAAAGGAAAAAGTGTAGAAGTTAGACTGAACTATAGAAATCCCGGACAGCCTTAGAGAAGCTCTTAATTGAAGACAGCGACTTAAGGGCTTCTGGTCTTATGGAATTGTATGTTCTAGGTCCATGGACCCAAATTTGAGAAGCCACACACGCAGAATTATGTTTAGGAATGATAAAATTGTTATTACGAGTTCTGGATGAGACGATCACTCTTGAAACCAAATACCGCGGCAACACCTTGGTCTTGATGCGGTGCATAAAGATAGTAAGTCTGAATTTCAGATAGTCAGTCAAATTGCAGTTGAGAATAGTATAGGTTTTAGGAGAGATAGAAATACGGTCCTTTCTTCTGATATTGTAAACAAATCTCCCACAGTCGTTAAAAGCCACCATTAATATTAATATTATATATATTTTGTTATTTTATGTTACTATTTCATTTCAGAGTTTTAGTTGAATTAGCACAACTTCAAGATGACGAAGTTGGTGATGGTACAACATCAGTTGTAATTCTAGCAGCAGAACTATTAAAAGTATAAAATTTGATTAGATGACATAGTGAATTGTCTTTATTTTTTTTAAATATTATTTCAGAATGCGGATGAACTTGTAAAACAAAAAATTCATCCAACTTCAATTATTGCTGGTTATCGTTTAGCTTGTAAAGAGGCTTGCAAATACATATCAGAACATTTAACTGCACCTGTTGAGGAGCTTGGTAGAGAATGTCTTGTAAATGTAGCAAAAACTTCAATGAGCTCGAAAATTATTGGTGCTGATGCGGATTTCTTTTCCAATATGGTGGTAGATGCGACCCAAGCCATTAAGGTAAATTGAATCAATCCAAACAATAAATTATGTTTAAGTAATAATTTTATTTTGATTAGATAACAGATCCAAAGGGAAATGCGATGTATCCTATTAAAGCCGTTAATGTCTTAAAGGCTCATGGAAAATCGGCAAGAGAGAGTGTGCTTATTGCTGGATATGCGTTAAACTGTACAATTGCATCACAGCAAATGCCCAAGAAAATTCTAAATGCGAAAATTGCCTGTTTAGATTTTAGTTTACAAAAAACCAAAATGAAAATGGGGGTTCAAGTGCTAATCAATGATCCAGATAAGTTGGAAGGTATTCGTGCACGAGAATTAGATATTACAAAAGAAAGAATTGAAAAAATATTAGCAACTGGAGTTAATGTTATTTTATGTAGTGGAGGTATTGATGATCTATGTATGAAATATTTTGTTGAAGTTGGCGCCATGGCCGTTCGTCGTGTTAAAAAAGCAGATTTAAAACGCATTGCAAAGGCAACAGGTGCTTCGTATTTGACATCGTTGACAAATATGGAAGGTGAAGAAAGCTTTGAGGCGTCGATGGTAGGTGAGGCGGCTGAAGTTATACAAGACACGATCTGTGACGATGAATTAATTTTGATCAAAGGACCAAAAGCAAGGTACATACCTAAATTTATTTAAGTTATGGAATTATTTAAATATCAACGACTCTTATTTTACAGAACTGCTGCTTCGATTATTCTTCGTGGTCCTAATGATTTTTACTGTGATGAAATGGAACGTTCAATCCATGATGCCTTGTGTGTAACCAAACGTGTTTTAGAAGGTAAAAAAGTGGTTGCGGGTGGTGGTTGTGTAGAGGCAGCACTTTCTATTTATTTGGAAAATTTCGCTACATCTTTGGTAACAAAATATGCAATCCTTCAATAAATTTTATTTTATAATTTTTGTGTTTCATTCACAGAGCTCAAGAGAACAATTGGCCATTGCAGAATTTGCAAAATCTTTATTGGTAATTCCAAAAACTTTAGCAGTTAATGCCGCAAAGGATGCAACAGATCTAGTTGCAAAATTACGTGCTTACCATAATTCCAGTCAAACGAAAGTTGATCATGCTCATCTAAAATGGATTGGTCTGGACTTATTCGAAGGTGTTGTTAAAGATAATAAAAAGGCTGGAGTGCTTGAACCTGCAATTTCAAAAATTAAATCATTAAAATTTGCAACTGAAGCAGCAATTACAATTTTACGAATTGATGATATGATTAAATTAAATGCTGAAGAGCTCGGTGGTCCAAGTTATGCTGACGCTCGTGCCGCTGGTCAAATGTAAATCGTACATTAATTTAATTTATTATTATTTTAAAATAAAATTTAATTAACTGTTTCTAATTAATACAAAAATCACATTTCAATGGAAAAAAAATAAATTTGATCAAAAAGCTTTTCTTAAATTTAATTGTTTTTGTCAACAACGGCAGAAGGGAGTATTGCTTGCGAAACTAAATTTGTTCTGGAGCACTGTTACATTCTAAAAATTCTTCATATTTTTCTACAATTCGTATATGTAATTCTATTTTAGTTTTCGTTGAATTTTCCGAAAAAAACCCGAATCTAAAAATATTTTTTTAAATTTTTAAGTTAACTTCATATTTATTTTCCAATAGTCAAGTTTTTATTTAAAACTATTTAGAAATAGTGAAACAGATTTAATTTGAAAAAGAAATGGCTGAAGTAATTGAAGAACGATCCCCTTCTGAATGGTTTGAACGAGAAAAAGAATTGTTAAATAGAATATCAAATCTTGAAAAAGAAAAACAAGATATAATTGTGGAATATGAAAAGAAATATGATACGCTAACTGTAAACTTAACGGTGAGTAATAGTTTTATATACTCGTAAAACGTAAAAAAAGTCTAAGTATCTGGAGGTATGTTTTGTATAAAACTTTAATTTTATTCAACAGAAAAGCAAAGACGAAATTAATGAGCTCCTTACAAAAATTACGACTTTGGATAAGGAGCTGAAACTTCGGCAAGTTCTATCTCAAACCAATAATGAAATGTCAAAAGAAAACATTAAACGTGACGAACTTCTAACAAAGGCCAAAACTCTTTTATTTGAACAAACAAAATTTTCTAAAAATCAAGAAATGCAAATTCAAGCTTTGAATACACAACTTGCTTCGGTTAAAGAAGTTTTGAATGTCACCAGAGAAATGCTTGAGATTCGTAATACAGAAATTGAACATATGAAAATTAGAATGGATTCCGTTGAATTACGTTTAAAAACTGAACGTGATTTAATGGAACGTAAATTTACGATTTCAGAAAAAATGTATAAACATTTAAAACAAGAACATGATGCACAAACTGATTTGTTTAAAGAATTAAAATTTGGATATCAAAAGAAAATTGAACTTTTATCGAAGGAGTTGGAAAAGGATAAAAAAACTCCTGCAACTAAAAGCGAAGTTGAAGGAGAGGGTGCAAAAAATTGAAAGAAATTAATAAATTTTCAAATAAAATGCAAAATTGTATAAAATTTGTGTTTTTGGATTCAATATATTATCACTAATTTTATCCCAGTGTTTAAACAAAAGTTAAATAACGACCTTTTAAATATTGCTTGTTGGGCAAAAAATAACTGCTAAAGTCAAATACTATTTTCTATTTTATAAATTAATGGAAACGGTGAATCGGTTGATAATATTTTTTCTAAATAATAATCGGAAATTGAAATATTTAATACAATCGTTAATTAAAATAGTCACAACATTACAAGTTATATTATATTTAAATAAAGTTATATGCCCTTTAAATAAGTTTATAACCGGAAGTTTTTTTTCACAATTTAACGCCCAGTATTTACGAAGCCAAGCATTTTTGTATCTAGTGAATTGAACGAAAATACACGACATCAAATTTTATTCCAGAAAAAGTTGTGAAAGTGTAAAGACGTGTTGTTATAGTTTCGCCAGTGAAAAGCATTAAAAACAAATAATTAATATTTTTAAAGTGAGCTAAAATAGAAATAAACGTTTTGTAAAACAAATTTTAATTATAGGTATGTGTTATTTTATCGGAAAAATACAAAATCTTCTATTTGTAATATTGTTTGTGGGAAATGGCGGCCATATATTGCACCTCTCCAAAAAAAATTCATTTCGCTTTGTAACCGAAAATGGCGTCACCCAAGCGAAGGCTAGTTTACGAAAAAAATTTCCCTTTTGTTGTTGTGTAGACTTATAAAAAATAAACATCTATAATTCAAATTTCTTTGCCTTTAAATTATAATTCGAATTAATTATAAAATATTTTACTATTTGCATATAATTGCTAGTTTACGCTTGCGTCGAAATATTGATTTGTGGATTAGATTTACGTAATCAATTATAATTAAATATTTATGAACAAATAAGTCGATTACCTCTATATAGTAGTTCAATTGGAAATATTTACTTATACATACTTGGGATATTAAATTATTCATACAAATAATCTATTTTTATTTTACTTGTAGATTGTTAGCATTATAAAGTCGCCAGCAACATGGCGGACGACGAACAATTTTCATTATGTTGGAATAATTTTAATACAAATTTATCGGCGGGATTTCATGAATCATTATGCCGTGGAGATTTGGTAGATGTAACATTAGCTGCCGAAGGACAACTAGTTAAAGCACATAGATTAGTATTATCAGTATGTTCACCATATTTCCGTAAAATGTTTACTCAAATGCCTGCCAATCAACATGCTTTTGGTAAGAATTCTAATTTTGATTAGACTATGAAAATATTACACCGTTTAAATTTAATTTTTTTGTTCGATAATTAGCATGGTACCTTAAAGAAATTCAAGGTAGTTTCTATTTTGCTCGAATACGTATATTTTAAAGGTATTTCCGTACTTTATCGAAATCAATACAAAAACCATAATTTAAACGGTGTTGTCGTGGCAACTAGTTGTTAAACTAAAGTATATTAAATTTACTTTTTCTTATTACAGTATTTCTTAAAGACGTTAGTCATTCAGCATTAAAAGATTTAATACAATTTATGTATTGCGGTGAAGTTAATGTAAAACATGATGCATTACCTGCATTTATAAGTACGGCTGAAGCTCTCCAAATTAAAGGATTAACAGAAACGGTACCAAACCATTTTTTTTTTTAAATACGAATCCGATCGCTTATTAAATTTTTGTTTGGTTTATAATAGGCGGAGGCTTCAAATAATTCATCATCATCACCCACCAAACCATCAACACCCGCACCATCAGCTAGTAGTATAACATCACCACGAGCACGAGTGCAACGTAATGTATCTAGAACATCATATAAATTAGAATCTGAAGATAGTAATGATGAAAGATCAATAGTGCAACCTCAACAACAAATATCACAGAAACGTACTGCCCAACGTAGTATTACTCCACAATCCGCACCTTCAGTAAAACGAATAAAAAATATTGATCCACTCGAAGCTTCCGAGCCATCTCAAACACATACATTACAAATTCAAGAAACAGCAATGCCAGACAAATCGGATGAACCTGAATTCATAGATATGCCAATTGAGAGTCTACCAACAAAATCTGAACCCGACTATGGTGATGAATGTGGTGAGGTCGAAACTCCTGAACAAGAAACATACGTTGAAGATGATGCATATGGCGATATGAAATACGATGAATCTTATTTTACTGAAAACGATGAATCAGGAGGACAAAAGCCAAGCGTTTCTGGTTTTACAGAATCATTTGAAGGGGATCAGTCCGCAACAGAAGCTCAAGGTTAGTGTACTTATTTATTTTGATATATAAAGAGTATAGCTATCGTCGGCATCATTCAAATTGTCGAAATAAAATTATCGTTACTCAAACTTAGTTGTTTGTGGTGAAAATTCACACTAATGCGGTTTCCGTAAAATTTAAATAAATATAAAATTTGAATTAGAATGAGAAGATAATACCTGTACTCTTTTGTCTTACATATTAAATATATTATATAAATTTCATTTTCCAATCTATATTTCCTATAAAAACGCGCGATAATCAAACATCTTAAATTTAATTATTTTGCTCTAATTTGGAATCGGGTACATATCCACGGTTTTCGCTTATAAACGGGTTGATTATCTTTTGACAATATTTATTAGTGATAAGTGAAAAGTGTTGTATGAATTATGTACCACATGCTGTATAATTTCATAAACAGAATGTGGTAGAGTGATGAAATGATAAATATGTATATCTTGCTGATGCTGATACTACTGTTGCTGGAACAAAAAATAAACAAAACAACTTTAACCTGCAGGTGGGTATGCTTGTATCATTTCTTATTTAGATTAAGTTGCATATATTTCGTTTAAACATTTTTTTTTTGAGGGGCTCGGTAAGTATATACGTACCTGGTCGAATTCTTTCTAGCAGATTGAGAAATTTGTTTATCTTTATGTGTATTTTGTTTGTTGAAATCCTAAATTTCAAATAATTCAGTTCTGTTGATATAATTGAACTTGTCAGTAAGACGCATACTATTCGTAGTGATTTCAATTACCTATGCTTATGTTGTGATACAACAAAAAGTGTTTAAATTGTGTATCATTTAGATTAACATGAAAAAAAAATTTGGATTACACGATAGTTCGAGGTAAGGATTAGCGAAAGCTTTGGAACCGCAACCGGCTAAAATCAAAATGTAAGTTATTTTTTGCTTGTAAATTGTTTTATTTTAACTAAGTATGTGTTGTCAAATTTTCATTGGTTTTGTTAGCGGGTAAGAGAAGGCTTTCAATTCTAAAAACGTCTTCCAGTATTTGTTCATATAATTTTTTGGTTTCTATGAACTAACAAAAGTTTTACTGAAAAGTAATTGAAAATTGTATGAAGGTTTCATAGTGTAGAACCAATAAACAACAAATTATTAATACCAAAAGTATGTCATGTCACTTTAAATTACTAAAAGTAATCTCACCAATTTATGTGATGACATTTTAGTAGCCCCAATTTTTTAAGTTACAAATTTTTTCACACGTCTTTAATTATTAATATTATAAAAAAAAGTCCAAGCGGCAAGATCTCTGCTAGAAATAGGTAGATTTCGAGATCAGACAGTTGTGTGTACATGTAGAATCTGATGTATCAGATTAGTTTAAGCAAAACAAACTAATTACAGATATCGAACAAATTTTAAAAAGAAAATTAGCTACATATAAGCAAAACTACATTTATCCAATTTTGTAACAAGCAAATATCAGATCTACCACAGAACATATGTGTGACACTATATGAAAAACAAACGCCAACCTACTCTATCATATGTCGTGCAACCATTGCAAAAATATCAAAATAAGTTTATTTGTTATTTTTTTTTTTAGTTTTTCCGTCTGCATTTATGTTGTTGTTGTTGTAGCGACGAGTTGTGGTGCTATTCTTCCGGCTCCAAGTCCAGATTCAGGAACTCTGCTACTGCCCTTGGGCGGTACCACAGATCTTCCTTCGTCAGGTCGGTTGGTTTCTCTGGGCAATTGAAACGGTGGTTAGCATCATGTGGCGTGCCCTCACATATGGGACACTTGTCAACAATTTCATGGTCAATTCTACTCATGTAGTTATTTAAGATGCGTGACCAACCGGATCTTAACTGCGCTAGGATGGTTCTGGTGCTGCGTGGCAGTTTTACCTCTTCAGCAGCGACTTGTGGTGGTTTGCTATTAAGAACTCGATTCGGGGCGTAGTTCTTTATTGTGTCTTCAACAGTTTTGGTATGTAGATTTTTCAACCCCCTCTTATACGTAGGCTCGTCGAAGTTATTTATTTCTTCATTACTTTTAACATCTTGTAGGAAGCATTTCGCAGTTCTTAAATACTTAAGCTAAATGTCACTAGCTTATCATTTATCATATATAGTCGTTTGGCACTAAAATTTTCCCGAAATTCCGAGATGAGGCACATTACAATAGGTAGAGTTTTATATGAAATCTACCTAAAATTGATAAATTCTTTATTTATTTATAATTTTATATATACTTATTTTGTGAAATTGAGGAACGTAAAATGTAAGATATTTTTATACCCATCCCAATTACTGAAGTCATATTATGTCACTTTAACTAAATGAAGTCACATCGCCTTAATTTTCGTAATATTGAAGTCGTTGTTTACGCCTCAAGTCATGTTATACGATAGATGTGACTTTAAATAACATAACATTATCTTGAGCGTCCTTAACTATTAACATTTAAAATTGATAACAATTTTTATGCGACGTGACATTACTATAGTCATGTTACTTGATGTGACACAATTTCATTTATCGGTGTGATAGTCTCTGGTTCGCTACTCACTGGCTACATTGACTTCATTTTAATTTCGAAGCAATAGTATTGTATCGAAATGCCTCAAATAATTTTGTCTCGTATTTGACAACATCGCGTCAGTCCATGCTATTCTTATTATTAACTTTACATATCGTAGCACTTTTAATCCTTTTTATGGAGTATTTATTGGTGATGACACGTTATTACTCGAAGAAAAAATAATTATTTTCATCCCATGTTAGTTTTATTTGTTAAATCTTGACTTGGCATTGTAACTTAAGGGTGTCTGATACCCAACGAATGCGTCTTAAGAATGTTTCCAGATCTGGTCGTTAATAAATCATTCTAAATGTATAGTCAAATTTCTTTGACAGTAAACATAGTATCTAAATATTCAAAACTATTTATTTTAAGTACTTGGATTAACCCCCCGATTACTGAAGTCATGTCACATCGCTTAAAAATTGGTATTATTGAAGTCGATAAAAACGGCACGACTAAAACAAAAAATTCTGAAACAAAAAAACTCCAAAACTAAAAAAAACTTACATTTTACGTTCTTTAAATTCACTAAAACAATTAAATACTTATGAAAAAATTGTTGTCACATGAAAAATTGAGGGGACTAAAAGTCATTTAAAGTGACATCTGTCCTATAAAATCACTTGAGGCATAAAAAACTACTTCAACAATACGAAAATTGATGCGAAGTGACTTTAGTCACTCAAAGTGACATCACTTGCCTTAGGTAATCGGGGTGTAAATGCTAAACATGGTGATTTGGCTTCTAAAAAATTCCTTTTATTGCAAATCACAATTTTCAATGACTTGCTCTGGAACGAACATGTAATGGGAAAAAATGTGTGACTTTTTAATAGATTTCAAAAAATTTTACTCGTGTCAATTGGCATCATTGGCATGTTTAGGTTTTCAAACTCGAAAATAGCAGACAAATACTTATCGGAACAGGTTACCCTTGTTATCTAATACAAATTTCCACACCCATTAACAAAAAAAATTGTGTTATTAAATTTACAAGATCCTCGGGCAATCGTAATGTTTCGGCGTTTGCCGAACGAAATAGCGGCTGAATCGAGGGAAATGGCAGATATAAAAGTTGTCAGAACTCAGACTCGTCAAGGACAGTCGCCTCACAAATTATAAAATATGTGATAATCATCAAATGAACACCTGGTGACTACAACGTAATGTTAAAATGAGAATTTTTAAATTTAAAAAAACATTGTTCTGTTTGTTCAATCATTGCTCAAATTTCAATATAGTTTTACAATGATCAAGCAAGTTAATAATATTTTTTTGCTCAGATGTTGTTGTAGCGATGGATTTGCTGCTAATCCCCCGGGTCCAGGTCCAGGAAGTTGCTACTGCTCTTGGGCGGTACCATATATCTTCCTTCGTCAGGTTGGTTGAATTTTCAGGACATCTGAATAGGTGGTCTACACCAGGTGTTCAGTTTGTCATGGAATATAGGTCACAGCAACATTTGGTGTATGACTTAATGTCTTCGATTTTATGGAAACTTTGCCTTGTGAATAAGAGGATAAATTTGGAGCGCAATATTGCTTGTATTTGTTAAGAAAGTCGAGTTTTCTAAACGTTTTATTTACCCAATTTTGTGATCGTTCCAGAGCTTATGGTTAAACGCTGTGACTGCATAAATGAATACTGACATCTAGTGATGCACCGAGTACCCGACAATTACCCGTTACACGACCTACCCAGCCCAATTTTTAAATACCCGGTATGTACCCGGAACCGGCAATTTTTTCATTGCTGTAAAATGTAAAAATAAAATTAAAAATAGTCTAAAATTTATATGAATTTATAGAAATATAAAATAAAAATCAACTGGGTTTTAACATGCGAATGGTGTTATTAACCAATCAGACATAAGAATTTTGTGGTGGATATAAAATTCATGTTTGTGATTGGTTGATAATAAAATTCACAGTCCTGTGTATCCACAGACCATTCACAGTCCACCCGTTGCTCTTTAAAAAATTCTAAGAAGGCCAATGAATTTCAAAATTTTGCAACACTTAAAATAATCGTTTTGAGACGAACATGTTCTAAACGGAATATTTATAAATCAAACGGATGGGGCATTTCAGAAGTTCTTGTTTATCGATTGTACTGCGCACTTCATGGAAGTAGAGTTTCTGATTTCTCGACCTTTTATGAATCCCGAGCTTCGAGAATCGCGAGTTTATCATCGATTGTGTTTCTCGAGAAATTGGGAATAATTATTTAAATTTCTCGAGAATGATTAAAAATTAATGTTAACAAAAAAGTAACTCCGTTTACTTTCAAAATTTCCAGATACAGAAAAATTTCTCTCGTTTTCAGTTTTATCAAAATTAGAGTGTTTCTTAGAAGTTCTAAATTGAAAGTGACCAGTAGCTTCAAATATATTCATTTCCTTGGATAGTGAGCGGTAGTTGTCTTTATTGTTGACTGCATTCTCAAACTCTCACGAATACTTCTAAATTTAATTCGACGCAATTCTTTTTCCTCTAATGCTGAGTTCAATGGCTATATAAGCTCTTCACTTTCGTTGATATCATTCGTCGATATATGTAATGCTTTCATTGTAATTAGAAGAAGCAATTTCTGGTTCTTTAAATAATCTTCGAGAGAATTTTTTTTGCAGTTTTTATAATTTCGCTTTTAGAGCCAATAGAAAAATATCGTTTTTCTCCGATAGACAGCAAATATAAATTTTGCAGACTTATTTCAGTCAGCAAAGTGGCACTTTTCCTGCCTAGGCAGCAAAGCAAGTACTTTGCTGCCTAGGCAGCAAAATAATTAGACTTCATAGAAATAAACAGATATTTTTCCACGAATCTGGCAGAAATTTTTTAATTTGTCAAACTATAATTATTATTACATTTCCATAACAACTAAATCTTCCAACATTTGCGATTTTTTTTTTCATTTTTAAAATTTTGCTTTATTTTTAAAGTAATAATTATTAAATTACATATCATTGTAATTAATCGGAGAAAAAATTATATGTTCAACTCGGCAGCAAGGTAGATTGACTGCCTTGGCTGAATTCCTCGCTCGCTCGGCTATGAACTATCAGCCGCGGCAGTCAATCTACTACTTTGCTGCCTAGTTAAACAAATAACTATTTCCTCGAGTTGACTGATTTTGGATTGTGAAGAAATTTCAATAACGAATTTCTTAAGTTATTTCTTCCTTTAAAAATTTGAGATTGTATTTCAAATAAAAAATTTAAGCTTATTTCTGAATTGTTTTTCCAAAGAAATTTGAATAGAAATTTTAGAATTCCCTCTGCAGATAATAATGAGGCAGCCTGACGGTTGAACGCTTTTATTGATTTTGTGGCTGGTTAAATGGCACTCAAAATAATTAAAGCACATCATCTTATTTAGTATTCCAAAAATGATTTAAATTTAGAAGATTTAAAGTTTTTTTTTTAAACTGGCTGACTGGCAAAAAACGTCAATCATGGTTTCAATAGAATTCCGTTTAGTTTTGCAATCCAGGAGTAATGGCAACTCGTTTTTCTCTTCATTAAATTTTTTTTATATAATTTTGCAAAATAGCATTGCGCACTGGCGAACTTTTAAATAATTTTACAATTACCCAAATATTTGAAAACGTTTCTCGTAATTTCATATTTTGATTCAATACTAAATTGTTAAATTTATTTTGTTGTAGAACTGAATCGGAATCACTATTGGAAGCTTCATTTTCACTGATTTTTTTAACTGGTTTCATTTCCTTTATAAAATATTGACATTATCGCTAGGTGTTTCCCATGACTGTAACCTAACTGTCGGTAAGCTGGTGATATTTTACCGTATTTCAACATTACATTGGCTCATCGCTTGCAGTAAAAACAATATCTGGCACGTAACTTTCGTAGGCTTTTTCAGCTGCATATGAACCTTCAATCCGCATCAATCCTAAGTTTTCTGATTTCCCATTAATATAATACAAATGTCAATCAATCGCTATGGTAAACTTTAGATTAAAAGCCTTGGTTTTGATGATGTTATGTTATTTTGCCATAGAAATAAAAAAGGTTTTTCCCAATACATTTATAACAAATAACTATATTATTCTAAATTCGTATTAGATATTACTGTTTGCATCGATATATAGATTTAACAATCAGAAAGTGATGCAGATTGACATTAACCATTTTTGTTTAGTAAAAAAATACTCAAAATAATAATACTGAATGATTTATGGTGGTTTGTTAAATCTCGAGATTCTCGACAATTTTCCTCGAGAAATGGGAATCTCGAAAATGTGGAAATATCATTTCTCGAGAATTCGAGAGCTCAAAATTACAATTCTTTCTCAAGAATCTCGAGACCGGATTTCTCGAGCAGAAACTACATGGAAGGATGTTTTAAATTTTTCGCATCATAAAAGTAGTATATATAGTAGACGGACATTTCGAAGTTTATACGGTGATGGAGTGAATGTAGCTGTTCAGTATTATTACTTAGATTTTTCATTGTTGATTGTCAAACACCTCCCCAAAAATGACCACAATATTCCATACATGAGAAAATCCTTAACAGAATGTTGATACAGCCGTAATCAACGATAACTTTGGTTTTGGTTGGATTGTAACAACGAAATTACCCTCCATTCTATTGAACGTTGTAGGTCTTCATTGATAGAATTGATTAATAAATTTCTATCATTTGTAACTGTAATACGAGATCGAAGCTGAGGACAAATGCTTGAGCGTCGTGCAATGTTCTGTCATCGGTAAAATTGTTGATTCCAGTACGGTGTGAAAATGTTGGATATAATATCATCTGAATTAACATGAAGTTAAGGAACTGTAAAAAACTATGAATTAGTGAGACCGTAAGATCATCTATGCCATAAGATTTTAATTTAGCTAGAGGATTTGCTAATTTTGAAAGTTTATCACATGGCAATAAGTAAAATTTTGTCTCAACCGGAGAGTTTGTTGTCAAACCCGGAGCCCGAAAATTACTACGCCTACAACTTCGAATATACAGGTCAAACTCGGCGAGGTAGTCACCCTATTTAAAATCCAGGTTAAAAGCTTTTAAATTAAAGGAATTTTGTCTTGTTATACTGAAATTTTTAAAATTCATTCAAAGTTAATTCGTCTTAAAAATTTGTTCTATAAATTTTAATGTAAAACAATACATATTCTGATTGTTTTCAAGTTTTCACCTTTTAAAGTAATTAAATTGCTAAACATTTACAAAATTTCTCGGTTGTTTGTAAATGAAAATTTAATCAAATACCCGGACCGAGCACCCGGCCGGGTATTTTGAAACATAGGCCGGGTACCTGATACCCGGCTGTTTGTATTTTTAGGACCCGGTGCATCACTACTGACATCTAAAAATCGCTCCAGATATAAGAAAATTAAGATTATTATAAACAGTACACCCAATTCTGTTTTTACACGGTCTTTTTTTTTTTAGACGGTTTTGATATAACACGGTCTAGAAAAAAAAATTAAATTCGTTTTTACACCGTTTTATTCGAAATAGCACGGATTAAAATTTGAAGAAAATATATATTTTTTTTTCTATATCGTCGCTTTAATAATGAAACGACGTATACGCAAAAGTATAGTTTCGAGATATTTGAGTTTAAAGTTTGATGTGCGCATGCATTTGCATGGACGTTAATTTATAATTTATTAATTCTTACCCCCCAGTCATAAAATAATTCGAAAATGTAAAAACGCCAATTCAAAGATACCCTTATGGGGAATGCAGCGCACTTATTATATAAAAACAACGTATAAATAGCATACGTTGTTTCATTATTAAAGCGACGATATACAAAGTTAGGCATGCAATTAACGTCTCTTAATATCCGAAGATACCATGTCCAACTAGAGATTAGGATTAAGCTTGAATAAATTAAGTTTCTTTAAGAAGTTTATGAACGTTATCTTTAAAATTTTGAGGATTAAAGCTATCAGGGAAAACCCTTGCTGGTGAGACATTCCATAGATGAGAGACTCTGCTGAAAAAATCACGCTGAAAAGGAACACTTCTGAACCTTTTTATATGAAGTGTAAAAGGATGGGCTACAAAATTTACTCTGGTGTTACGCGATAGGTTCAGGTGAAATTGATTTTATCTCAGTGGAAGTTTGTTTATCCACAATGTATTAATAGAAAATTCTCAGATCAGCAACATTCCTTCTGTGTTGCAAGGAATCTAACTCATTAATAAGAGTTTAGTTGCTAATTAGTTTAACAGCTCTGCGCTGATCAAACTCAATTTGCTTCAAACTACTAAAATCAGATACACCCCATTTGTGAGAACAATACTCCTTGCAGAGAGTATAAATGATTTATATATTAAAAAAAGCTGTTCGGTTCGCTATTGAAAAACTTACGAAATCGTTCCAGAAACCTCAATTTTTGAACAGCGTTCTTAGCTAGGTGAAAAATATGAGAATTTCATTTGTTATTGTTATTCATAGTATGTATGTACAATTGATCAATTTTCTTTGAAGATTTTTTAACGCTAATCTTAAAGTTTGGAGGAAGAAAATTATTTTATCTTATTATACTCTTATTGATACTCCGGTGTTACGTGTCAAGTTTGCAGGCTTAGGTAAAATCGATTTGATTTAGATAGAAGCCCGTTTATCCATAATGTAAAATACCGTCAAATCAGCGGCATACCAGGAATCAAGCTCATTAGTAAGATTTGAATTGATCAATTTAACAGCCCTCTGTTGTATAGAATCAATCAAGACCTGTATGGTACACTCCATATGTAACAACAATAATCCATGCAGGGGCGATTATATAACTTCTCCATTTAAAGAAGCATTTTGCTATTAAAAACCTAACTCAACGACCCAAAAATATTAGTTTTTGAACAACTTTCTTTGGCTAAAAATATGAGAATTCCACTTAATATTATTTTTAATCTCAACTGGTAGAAGTCTAACGAATTCTTTCTCTTCAAGATCATTTTTCATCAAGAATCAAACTTTGATGGAAATAGATTAGATGTTGATAACCTTGAGTTTTGCTCGCGTTGATTTTAACATTTTTAGCAATACCCGATTCCATTACTGTTTTTAAATCAATGTTTAATGACTCTATCACATTTGACCTAGTGTCATTAAACGCTGAGTATATATTAGGTATTTCAGGAGAAGCATTAAGCGTGCATCATTAGCAAAACTATGGATTTAATGAATCGTTGAGTGCAACAAGTCAATATAGATAAGAGCAGGAGTTGGGGTTAGAGTGGAACTTTGAATAAGGCCTGCATTAGCTGAAAAGATATCTAATGAAAAACCGTCGACATTGACTTGAAATTTACGCTCAGATATAAAGATCTAAACTCAGGAAGTAATTTGCTAGTCTAAGTCATAGCATCTCAATTTGCATATAAGATTGTTGAGCTATACTTTGTCAAATGTTATGACTATATCAATTAAACAGCACTGTCCCATTATGATTTTCAAGTGACTCGTTCCAGACATGTTTGACAAAGAAAGTAAATTTTTCGTCATTCTTTCTTACGGTGAAAACCGCATTTTTTTTTTCAAATATTTTAGCTACAATCGAACAGTTTGATATGGGTTTGTAATTTGTTGGATCCGTTTTCGTACCTTTTTTGGAACTGGCTGTACACTAGCCATTTCCCCAAAAAATTAATATTTTAAATTTTATACGAAAACCCTTACTAATATAAACAACCGATCTATATTGAACTATGTAGCCCGCCGTTGGAACAGCATGCTTGATCGAGATGGTGAAACGTACGTTATCGCATTAGACATTTGATCGAATCTGGCATGCCAACTTCATGTAGGCATAAAGCATATTCAAAATTGTCTCACCGATCAAAATATTTCGTTATCCATCGATAGTTTTTCTTCTGAGTCTAAATTAATTATATCTGGTGTTCTCAGTTTTATTCCCCACTTTTTTTAATTTATATCAACGAACCGTTGAAAATTATCAGTAACACGACAAATAGTTTTGCAAATGATATACAGTACATTGCACAGGTCATTCGCTCCCCTATCTTCAAAGGCAAAATGAATGTTAAAATAAATCTAGCCCGGAGAAACGTTATTATAAATGTAAACGAGGACCTTGAAGGAGAAAAAGACCGAGGACCGAGAAAAAGTCGCCGATTGGGGGAAAAAATTTAGTCAATTCTGATTCCACCAAAATACAGCTATTGACTGTTTTCATATCATAGACCGAGTTCCCCAATAATACTTCCATTAGTATCTATGATGAACAAATAGCCTCCTAAATAGATGTGAAAAATATTTCACTCCGTATAATTTACTCCACATTTATAAGTTCTACATTCGCCCATGTATGGAATGAAAGTTTTTTTTCAGTGTTTTTCTGAGAGAAAATGAAAAATGCTTTCAAATTGCAAAATTTCAGTGAATTACAATAATTACTTTGATCTTAATCACTCCCAAAATCTCTCAAAATTTTATTTTTTACGCCAAAAAGTGTAAAAGTTTTGTTTATTTAACATTATGCCCGTCGCATATTGCCGCTATCTCATTAGAAAGGGAATTCAGGAAAACTCGTTATGAAAATATTCAATTTACATTGTGTCATTTTTATTGCAACTTATTTATTTTAATATGGAAAAAATTTCAAAATCTCGTTTTAATTCTATTTATTTATTCAAATATTTGTGAGTACACTATATGTTTCGTTTTTCCGTCTAGTGCGTACACGAATAAATCAAAAGGTTTTCCTAACACGTCAGCTACATACAGTTGTCCATGTGAGAAGCATGGATTCTCCAAATCTAGTCCACATACTTGCAGTAACTGTCCTTGTGCTTTGCAAAAGCAGTGCAGTGCAAAAGCGAGTTTTACTGGAAACTAAACGTTTGAATTCAAATGCCATATCTGTTGGGATCATAGGCCGTCGTTGGAACAGCATGCTTGATTGAGGTGGTGAAACGTACGTTATCGCATTTGACATCTGAAAAGCATTTGATCGAATCTGGCATGCCAATTTCATGTAGACGTAAAGCATATTCAAAATTGTCTCACCGATTAAAATATTTCGGTATCCATCGATAGTTTTTCTTCTGAGTCTAAATTAATTATTACTGGTGTTCTCAGTAAGTGGGGAATAACACTCTTTTTAATTTATATCAACGACCTGTTGAAAATTATCAGTAACACGACAAATAGTTTTGCAGATGATATACAGGACATTGCAATAAATCTCGCTCGGAGAAACGTTGTTATAAATGTAAACGATGACCTTGAAGAAGAAAAGGACCGAGAAAAAGCCGCCGATTGGGGTAAAAAATTTAGTCAATTCTAATTCCACCAAAACACAGCTATTGATTGTTTTCAGATCATAGACCGAGTTCCCCAATGATACTTCCATTAATAACTATGACGAACAAATAGCCTCCTAAATAGATGTGAAAAATATTTCATTCCGTATAATTTACTCCACATTTATAAGTTCTTCATTCGTCCATGTATTATTGTTGTCAAGTCTTGAGTTTTGCATCTATTTCGATCTAGGCTCTTTTAGATTATGTTCAAAAGCATGCTTTACGAATTGTTGGCGACCGAAATTTAACATCAAATCTTGATTTCCTACAACGTTGTCGCACTGTTGCTAATCTCTGATTTAGTTTTTGTTTTTTTATCAAATAAACTGTGCATACATGCACAAAACATTTTATTTGGCTTTTATATAGACTCTTAATAGTTTTTTGTACAAATCATTTTATTCTACCTATTTGTTACAGAAATAAATGTGCTGCATGTCTTTTTATGCACGGTTTTTTTTTACACGGGTTTTCCTGGAACGTATCTGCCGTGTAAAAACAGAATTGGGTGTATATATATATTAGTATAGTATTAGTAATTTCGTTTATAAAACTTTATTTTTTATGTAACAAAATGATTTAAATGAATTTATTATTTGAATGAAATTCTTCCTATTTCTGGGGAGATTCTAACCAATGAAAAAAGCAAACTTAAATAAACATTCCTGTGAAAGAATTACTGACCGCATGAAACCATGTACCTCTACCACGAATACAATTTTGCCAAAATGAACTATTTCCAAATAAAAACAGGGGTTGTAAAACGCTAGGTATCATTTTTTCTAAATAAGATTATTATCGGAAACTAATGGATTATTTCTAATTCGTTTAATATTCAAGAATTATTATGACTATCCATTTGTGAAGTTTAATGATCTGATATTACTGGCGGGTTTTGATATGTTTCTAACTCCAAATTAGTGCTCGTAAAATCACCGAACATTAAATAATCGTGTAATTAATTCTATTAATTAATAGTTATTTTATGTACCACTGGTGTAAAATTTCTGCCAGAGCCGTTATTCGAACGCAACAACTAGGGCTGAAATATTCTAAATTCATGCATTTTATTAACCTACTTGGGTCCTAACGGGCGTTAAAACACTACATACAATGCATGCATGCCAAGTATTTGTTAGATCAAGAAATGCGACCTTCGATCCCGGTATTACTCGGCTATTTGAATAATTAGAATTTTGGTTAAATACCCGAATATACGAGTCTTACTCCAAATCCAGATTTGTTCTTTTATTGAATTTACGAATTCAATTGAAAATCACTCAATTTTTTTTAATTGGAATTTCATACCACTGCTACTCTAATAAGGAGGAGTGCGTGAGAACGGTGTATTGTTTGAACACTAAAAATTTATTTTCATTCGTTTGTATGTCTATGTGCGACTTTAGTCTTTGCCTGTCTTTATTAAGCGTTCGATTTGACTGAAATAACAAAAAACAATTGCATACAATTTTTCAGTTGTTTCAGTGCAAATCGAACGCCTTTGTAAACTTATTCGAAACACAGTCTTATCAATCAAAATTACTATGTGTGACAAAGGTCAGAAACTTAAAATATCTATACTACCCGGCATAAATCGAAATGAGTGGATGACAATAGTTCCTCTAATCGCAAATTCGAAAAGTTTTGTTAAAATTCAAATGAGTATAGGGGAGCCAATTTTTATAATTTAAAGCGAACGTCGTTATAACTTACTGAAGTTGTGTTACATCAGGTGACATTATTATAGTCATGTCACGTCGCATAAAGATTGGTATTATTGAAGTTGATAAGAACGGTTACAACTGCAACTGATACTAAAAATTCTGGAATGAAAAAAATCATAAACTAAAACAACTTATGTTTTACGTCCTTCAATTTCCCAAAATACATAAATCACAAAAGTTTTTCTATTTTTAATGATAATAATTAAAGAAGGTTGAAAAAATTGTCGCATGAAAAATTTAGGCGAAAAACATTTCCACCCCGATTACTGAAGTCGTGTCACATCAATTGACATGAATATAGTCATGTCACGTAGCTTAAACATTAATGCGATGTGACTTTAAACTGACATGACATGCCATGCCTTCGGTAATTAGGGGGCAATATATCTAAAAATGCCATGCTCTGGTTTGGATGAAGGACTAAGTGTATTTTAAAAGTATGGATTTAATAAAATGAAAGGCCTTGGACAAAAATAACACTAAAAAGTTTTATACATTGTTAAATAAACTGAGTTGATGTGCTATTACTTTGGTGAGAGCATAGTGAACTCTGCTCAAATTTATTTGATTTCCTTTCCTTTATTCATATTCTGCATTCAGAATACGTTTTTGTTGATTTGTATATATTTATTATTTATTTTATTTATATATCTGGGCTTTAATCATTGAGGAAGACAGTTCATCACATGTTCGAGGAATATATCTCTTGCAGGATTATAAGCAATCCAATTTTTGTTTTGTTCCTGCAAATCTTTTAACAAATTTTCTTTTGACCTCATTTTAATTTTATTTCCTGCATCTTATCATTAAATATTGACCTAAGCCATATTTTAATATGTTATAAGATTTAATCAATATTTAAAAAAAATTTTGCGTCCACCAACAACTCAGAACGAATGTTTGTTTTGAGACCTTTTTCTAAAGAGATTTTTATGTGGTGTGACACATATTTTAGTTCCAACACATTAGATTTAAAAAAGTAATGTATTGACAGAATCTCAACACAACTTGTAAAGGTTTTATGTACAATAACACTGATCGAAAGACTATTGAAAAGAGAAGTTAAAACATAAGATAATTTAAAATCCTCATTGAACTGTAACTGTCTGTTGCTTGATGCTTAAGCAGAGGGATGCTTAAGCATTAGGACATTTGTGAAGCTTCTTGAAATAATGGCTAGTTGATAGACTCACCGTTTTGGGGTATATCACTGAAAACCAAAAGATCACTAAAAAATATCGCGATTTAAAGATTAAATAAAATTGGTAAAAATTATAGCTATAGTAAAATATTACTTTATTAAAGCTTTTTTTTCATAAAACAGGACTACCCAGGTGTATAACTAGTGCGAAGTACTTTTCCCAACAGAAGTGATACACTCTAGTTTGAAAAAAAAAACAGCGCTAGTTGTATAATAAACTCCTGTTACATTCTGCCATTAAAGAAACGAAGAACAAGTTGCGAGAACATAACTAAAATTGGGTGGCGAGCAATAGCGAGTTAAGAAATATTATTGTTAAGAAATATGGCTTAACTAAGTTGAGGGTGATACCATTACCTTTTTCCTTAATGAGTTGTATAGTGAAAATTACAGTATGTGGTCACAACAACACATAAAAACTTTATTTTTTGTTACATTGTTTAAAAAATGAATAACTAAACAATAAAGCCCATCATATTCAAAACATGCCATAGGCCAATATTTCATGATTGGATAGAGAAAATAAAAAAGCTTTTCTAGAAAAATTAGTTGGAACAAAACGAAAATGTGATTGCCAATAATCCAGCGAGTACCATATTCCTTGGTCTTGTGACACAGTGTCTGTTTCTTCGGGCAAGCAATAGCGTCATCACTCATCATCAAGGAATATTCCACAGTTAGGATTGCGATTCCTGCCGTTGACTGAACACATAACCACCTTCTTGCACATTTCATTTGACGATCACCACATATATTATACTGTGTAAGGCGCCTGTCCTTGACGAGTCCAACAACTTTTTTATCTGCCATTTTCCTCGATTTTTTCGCTTGGAAAACTCCGAAGCATTCCGTGATCCGTTTCCGGTGATCTTGTTAATTTATTACTACGATTGTTTTGTTTTTTATGAATGGGGATGGAAATTTGTTTTAGAAAACGAGAGTAACCTTGCTCGATGAAAATTTGTCTGCTATTGTCGAGTCCGACAAAATTATAAAAACAAATCTCCATGCAGGAAAACTGAATAGAGTTGAATCGAGATATCTCAATAGAGTTTATCTTCCAGCACCCCTAACGCTGATCCCATCATGCATCAAATTTTAAATATATAATCAGACCATAGAGTGATAATCATTTATTACCTATATTAGGTAATTACCTATATTTACAGTTACCTCCATTTATTACCTATATTAATCATTTAGTACCTATATTATAAATAGACTAGTCTGGCTTGAACTTTAGTCCGCAGACTTCTAATTAATCATAATGATTCGTACTTTTTTGATATCTTAAAATATCCCTTCAGTATGACACTTTTATAATAACAAATACAACAAACAGATTTTGACACGCTTGGAGTGTTACAGGTATTAACTTAGCTTTAAAGATCATTACTTGCCATCCTTTAATTTCCTTCCTCGTTTTTTGTGCTCCTTGTACTTAAAAATAAAGCAACGGTTTTTCCGTAAGTGTCTCATATTATTTTTACTGAAAAACATTTCGACTGCATGATAATCTAAGCATAACCTTATAACTGAAATTCCGTTGCGTAACTATCACAACACTTGCAAATATACTATGGTAATCTCGTGCGATGAATACGAGATAGTTGAACCTCCTCGGCAGAGCGTTGTGGTGGCTTTCCATTTAGAACTCGACTTGGGACATAGTTCCTTATTGTGCCTACATCGCAGTGTTTTGGCCAGTTTTATACAATATATGCTCGTCGATGTTCCCAGTAATTTGGTTATCTCTGACATCATGCAGAAAGTACCTCGCAGTCCTTATGTCAATAGGTGGTACAATCGTTGATAATGTGTAATTGCAAAGATGTTGCTCTTTGTGACTGGCCCATTGATATTGTTTGTTTGAAATTTCATTAAGCTCACTAACCGGCAATATATTACATTCCTCGTGCAAGTGATCTCGGTGGATCATCAAATTAATGATATTCGTTTGCAAATGGTATGGTATGCAACGATAAGTTTTGCCAAGCAATGTTTATCAATGATGACTAATAGATAGGGAACCACTGATACTAATAATTCGCTATAACGGGAAGTTAAAGAGCTGTGATTAGAAAAAAAGATTAAAAGCTATGAGGGTCGATTTTAATACAGAGCATTGTCGGTACAATCCTATTTTATTCCCGTTAATAAAAATGTGATTTTTTTTTTAGATAAAAAGAAAGATTAGGTCCTCTGCATCATAATTATTTGCAGAGATGAGGGGGTCAAAAGTTACAAAGGATCAAACTTTCAATTTTACTTGGGACCCTTTGATTATTTTTTATAGGGCTATTCTGACAGTTGTATTTAGCGTCGTACGACACGATAAAACGAAAATGGTATTCTGACAGTCGTTTCGATACGACAAATTTCGTTAAATATGACAAAGGTAAAAAAAACTGATATTCTGATAGTCGTACGACACGTCTTTATATGTCAAAAACATCAATTTTTGTCGTAGCCATTTTTGGCGTACGACTCACAGAATACCATTTTAGAGTCGGTACGATACGAAATAATTTTTCAGCGTTAGATACGACACGACTATCAGAATAGCCCTATTAGTTTTTTATAATAAATATTAAACAAATTAAATAGTAGCCTACTTAATTAATTTGTTTTATATTTATTGATTTCATACTGATATCTAAAACGACATTTTTCGGATGATTTATGGTACAAAATGTTGAACCTATGACTTTATAAAATTATATAAAGTCCCAGGACGTTAAAGTTCAACTTTTTGTACCCTAAACGTTGAACTTTAACGTCCTAGGACTTTATAAAAATTTATAAAGTCCTAGGACGTTAAAGTTCAACTTTTTGAGCAAAATTTAAAACCCATTTCTTTTTATTTTAATAAATTTCCAGTATGAAATTATATTTTATATTTACCTCAAACGAAATAAGTATATTACATATCTAGAGTTGTAAATAGCATTTTACATGCGAGGGAAAATTTTGCGCACGAGATGCGTAGCGTCGAGTGCAGTATCTTCTCGAGCATGGAAAATGCTTTACAACTCGAGATTTGACATATACTTTTTCTACGACTTTGTTTTAATTCCCAAACGCATATAATTACTTGAAAAAATGAACTACTCATTATAAATTAAATGCAAATAGTTTACAAATTGTGGTAGGCTTTGCATTATTCTGTGTCAAAATGAATTGAAATATTTAATTTTTAAAAATCAAATTTTTCTTTAAATAAAAGTTTTTCTTTTTATTAAAAACGTGCGGTAATATATATATATGAAAATCCATTACCGCACGCTTTTTTTTACTTACCGCACGCTATTTGAAATAATCAATTTACATATATGCAAATATGTGGTTACAAATTGTGGTAGGCTTTGCATTATTCTGTGTCAAAATGAATTGAAATATTTAAGTTTTAAAAATGAAATTTTTCTTTAAAAATTTTTTAACTTACTTACTTTTACTTACTTTTTTTTACTTACCGCACGCTGTTTGAAATCATCAATTTGCATGGCATGGATAGTGTGTGATTTACTGTGATAGGAGTAGAAAAATTCTTTAACAGTTCTATAGTTTATTAAATATTCCTCTAACAAATTAAACAACATTCAACAAACTTGTTTTGTTTTTCGCTATCTTTGATGTATTTATTTCAATATGGCGATACAAATTTTTGCATTTTGCCATTTTTGCAACTGGAAATTAAACGAAATATCTTACAGTCGTAGATAAAATAGCATCTTGTATTCGCTTAGGATGATGGCAATTCTTCACTCGGATGATGACACTTTATCCTCGTGAAGAATTGCCTTCATTCTAAGCTTATACAAGAATCTACTATTCTCACAGTAGACGTTTCAAATTATGACTACCGTAATAAGCAATACCAACAACAACAAATTTTCAACTTTTGTTCCTTCTTGGATAGACAGTTTTGTTTTTGTCAATTTCTGTTTTTATATTTTGTTTCCAAATTTTTTGAGAAACATGTTATGGGAAACATTTTTGACAAAAATTGTAATTATTAGTTAGATATTTCTTGAGCAATTTTTTGTGTGATTCCAGATTCGATTCCACGACTTCTGAATAACAGGAACAGTTGGAAAATAAATTTGAATCTTTGATTTTGTATTAAGTTTTGGAATATTTTTAGAATTTTGAAAAAAGTTTTAATCTTTGATTTTGTTACAATTTTTTCAATATTTTTGGCATTTTGGGAAAAGTTTGAATTTCTAATTTTGTTATAATGATTGCAATATTTTAAGAGTTCTAGGAAAAGTTTGAATTTTTGATTTTGTTATATTTCTTGCATTAATTTTGGAACTTTGAAAATAGTTTCAATTTTTGATTTTTTAATAATTTTTAGAAAATTTTTCGAATGTTGAAAAAGTTTAAATTTTGGATTTTATTATAATTTTTGGAATATTTTTAGAATTTTGGAAAAGTTTATTTGTACTTTTACAAAGAATTTTATGTTTAATATTCTTCGCTCCCCAAAACTTAAAACAATGTTTTTGTTAATCTACAATATCCTTTATCTTTTGTACAAAATACTTTAATTTCGAAATTTTTAATTTTGATTTAGATTGAACAATCTTTTTTAAATATGTTGCTTGCCGCTAATAAAAAATATAGTATATGATGCCCGGACGTAAGTAATTTTAAACTAAATGTGGGTGCAAATCTCGGTTGGCGCTTCGACTCGCAAACTCCACATACGTCCAAAAACCTTAACTTTCTGTCCTTTCATCTTAATGTACTATAATTAGTTTCTACTGGCATATTAATAAAACTTTTAAATATGTCTACCCTAGTTTCAGAACCACGCTTAGCCACTGCGTACTTTAAAGTTTCACTTTTCGTTCTAGATAAATAACTATTTTATAAGTTTACAAAATAATCAAAGAGAGGACAAAGGTAAAATTAAAAACTTGAAACTTTATAGTCTCTTGGGAAGGGAGGGAAGGAGGGGAGGAAATGAGGGGTTCAAGAGTTATAAGGGATAATTAAAAGTAGTAATATTAGATTAATTAAAAGGGCAAGGAAAATCAGTACAAGGAAATCACGTCTAGATTTAAAAGCGAAATTCAGTACAAAAAGTTTCATACAAAATGCCTGTGTTTATTTTCGCTTTTGGTTTGGAAATTGAGTACAGAAATAGAGAAATCAAGTACAAAAAGCTGTACTGGATTTCCAAATGAAATTCTGTACTTAATTTCCAAACCAAGAGCGATAATAAATACAAAAATTTTGTACTGGATTTCTCATTTCTTTTTGTATTAGATTTTGCTTTTCAAGGTGAATTCCTTGAATTAACCATATTCCTTGATTAACTACGTATAAAACATGTTTATGCATGCAGAAACATGCATACATAAAAACCAAAATTTTGTTCTTAATTTATCTTTTTTTTTTTGTATGGATTTTCCAAACTAATATAAAAAATACTAATTCGATACAAATATAAACTTGGAAATTCAGTACAGAAACTGTACTCAGTTTCCAAATTGTGTTTTGTACTTAAATTTGAAACGAAGAGAGAAAATCAGTTCAGAAAATTCTGTACCAGCTTTCTCATTTTTTCTGTATTGGATTTCTTTTTTGATTTGTACGTGATTTCCTTGTACAGAATTTCTCAGTGCCTAATTAAATAGTTGTATTTCATAATATTTCAAGAGTTATAATAAATAAATATAAAAACGAATTATTATATATTCTGAATAATATTCATAAAGGTAAAATTGAAAGTGTGATCCTTTATAACTTATAACCGCAAATTTTTTGTTGACATAAATATGGAATACTACTAATTAGTTCTTATTTTCCTCGGGGAGGGGGCCCCGCTCGTCCTACCCCTTCTCATTTTTGTTTACTTTTTTACTGGAAGCTCATTATTTCAAACGAGCAATAGTGTGGCATTAACAAGTCAGACTCTATAACAAAGAGTGAGGTTGCTACCGTTGACTGAATAGAGTACACAGGCTTGTCATACTTGTATAGACTGGGGTACACAAAGTTGTCATACCCGTAGTTCAACACCATAATTACCGAAGGCATGTCATTTAACTTTACTAAAGTAACATGCATAAATTTTCGTATTAAAGTCGTTTTTCACGTCTCAAGTCATTTTATACGACTCATATTGCACCCTAATTACCGAAGACTTGTCAAGTCACTTAAAATGACTATCACATCAATTTTCGTATTGAAATAGTTTTTTATGCCTCAAGTCATTTAATACGACAGATATCACTTTCCCTGATTACCAAAGGCAAGTCATGTCACTTAAAATGACTAACACCCCGATTACTGAAGTCGTGTCACATCAGGTGACATAACTATAGTCATGTCACGTTGGCTAAAAATTGGTATTATTGAAGTCGATAAAAATGGTCACGACTAAAACTAAAAATTCTGAAACGAAAAAAACTTCAAAACTAAAAAAAAAACTTACATTTTACCACCGCGATTACCGAAGGCAAGTCATTTAACTTTAAAGGACTAAAGTCACATCGCATCAATTTTCGTATAGTTCAAGTCGTTTTTTACGCCTCGTCATTTTATACGACAGATGTCACTTTAACACCCCGATTACTGAAGTCGTGTCACATCAGGTGACATGACTATAGTCATGTCACGTCGCTTAAAAATTGGTATTATTGAAGTCGATAAAAACGGTCACGACTTAAACTAAAAATTCTGGTCATTTAAAGTGACATCTGTCGTATAAAATGACTTGATGCGTAAAAAACGACTTCAACAATACAAAAATTAATACGATGTGACTTTAGTTATTTAAAGTGACATGACTTGCCTTCGGTAATCGGAGTGTTAGTCACATTGCATCAATTTTCTCGTATGTTGAAGTCGTTTTTTACGCCTCAAGTACCGACGACATGTAAAGTTACTTTAAATGACTGAAGTCCCATCGCATCAATTTTCGTATTGTTCAAATCGTTTTTTACGCCTCAAGTTATTTTATACGACAAATGTCACGTTACCACCCAGATTACTGATGTCGTGTCACATAATTTGACATGACTGTAGTCATTTCACGTTGATTTAAAATTGGTATTATTGAAGTAGATATAAATTAAAAACGGTCACGACTAAAATCAAAAATTCTGAAACGAAAAAACTACAAAACTAAAAAAAACGTTCTATAATTTCACAAAAACAATTAAAGACGTTTTAAAAATTATTGTCAAATGTCAAATTCTTGTCAAAAATTGAGGCGACTAAAATGTCATTTACACATATGTCACATCAGGTGACATGGCTAGTCATGTCACTTCGCTTACAAATTGGTATTATTGAGGTCTATCAAAACGGTCACGACTGAAACGAAAAACTCCAAAACTAAAAAAATTTACATTTTACGTTCTTCAAATTCATAAAAAACAAAGACGCTTGAAAAAATTGTTGTCACATGAAAAATTGAGGCGACTAAAATGTCATTCAAAGTGACATCTGTCGTATAAAATGACTTGAGGCGTAAAACACGACTTTAACTATACCAAAATTGATGCGATGTAACTTTAGTCATTTTAAATGACTTGACTTGCCATCGGTAATGGGGGTGTTAGTCATTTACACCCCGATTACCGAAGGCAAGTCATGTCATTTTAAATGACTAAAGTCACATCGCATCAGTTTTCGTATAGTTGGTCGGGTTTTACGCCTCAAGTCATTTTATACGATAGATGTTACTTAAAATGACATTTTAGTCGCCTCAATTTTTCATGTGACAATAATTTTTTCATACATCTTTAATTATTTTTGTGAAATTGAAGAACGTAAGGTGTAAGTTTTTTTAGTTTTGGAATGTTTTCGTTTCAGAATTTTTAGTTTTAGTCGTGACTGTTTTTATCGACTTCAATAATACCAATTTTTAAACGACGTGACATGATGTCATATCACCTGATGTGACACGACTTCAGTAATCGAGGGGTTATAGTGACATGACTTGCCCTGCGGTAATCGGTGTGAAAATGTATGTTGTTTTTCGTTTCAGAATTTTCAGTTTCAGTCGTCACCGTTTTTATCGACTTCAACAATTCCGATTTTTATGCGACGTGATATGATTATAGTCATGTCACTTAAAGAGTTGTGTGCAAATTTTATGCGATGTGACATGACTATAGTCGTATGTAACCTGATGTGATACGATTATAAATTGGGGTTTAACTGATGTCGATTGTATTGTAGAATTTGAAAGGGATTGAAATTAACTGTTTGACCCTTAAATGAATATTTTAATTTTCAGGTCTGGATAGTAATCATAATAATTTTTGTTACGTAAGCCTTAAAATATTATTTTTAATTAGACAATTTTGTTTCAATTTGTACTAAAATGTATATTGTAAAAACTAAATAAATTGTAATTTTTGATTCAAATAATTATTTTTGGTTTACGTATTGTTGACATTTTTAAAAATACTCGAAATTATTTACACCTATACTGTTCAAATCATTCGAACTTTACAAATTTGTCTCATTATTTATAAATTTCTGACACATGGAACCTATTCTTTTTATTACATATAGGGTCTTTAGGGTCGGTTAAATTTATACGAAGTCAAAAAAAGAATCCACAACTTGTTCACAATGGTTTCATATATAACAAAAAACTAACACAAGCGAATGGGCATACAACATGGCGATGTGCAGATGCAATAAAATTTAAATGTCGTGCTGTTTGTATAACAAAAGATAATTATCTTTTGGTAGCAAGACGATGTCATACACATGAAGCACATTGGAATCGAATTTCAAATAGACCATTATATTCCGTTGAGGAGGATTTAGAAGAGTATATTGAAATTAAAACAACTGAAAAATTATATGAAACTCTTATAAAAGTTATTGATAATGAAGATATAAATTATAAAGTTGTAATTGATAAAGATGATGATGATGAAAAGTTGGAAATAATGTAAAAATTATATTGAATGTAAAACAAATCACTTAAATTTTATTGAAAAATTTTATCTTGGAAAGTTTGATAATCATGGTAGATGACATGAAAATTGATGGAAAAGGCCGTAACAAATCCTTGTATTAAATATTCGTTTTATCTCATTTCAAAGAATAAAAGCCTTAAAATGATACTTAATGATGTTAAATTCAATACAATGAAATTAAAATGTAAATAATTTTCTAGTTAAGTTTAGTTTTTGTATAGCTCGATGTTTACATATAACTTTTGTTTTAATTAGAATTAGATAAATTACTGTACATAACAGCTTTAATCTATTAAGGATAAGATATATTTGAATATATTAGATATATTTGAATTACAGAAAATATACAAAATTAAAAATAAAACAATTTTAATGTTACATTTATTTCGCTTACCACTCAAATATAGATTGTTCTACAATTTTAAGGATTTTTTTTTTTCATTTTTTACAAGAATTGTGAATTGAGAACAAATTAATATTAGATTTAAGAAAATTATTATGTTCAATGTAAATTGTGAGACGGGATTGTATTAATTCATAGGTTATGGAATTGGTGGACCTCAACTGTTCATCATAAGTCGAAAAGGCGGCGTACACCTAGTAAATGATGATTTTGTGTATCGTTCAAATTTAAGAAGACAAGGACGAAATAAAGATGTTCTATATTGGGAATGTATTCAAAACCGTTCATCCAAATGCAGAGGCCGACTAAAGAGTATAGGAGATACTTTATTTGTTACAAATGGCAATGGTGAGAATTTTAAATTTTTTCTTTTCATATAAATCATAAAATTCTTTGGACTTATTATGGCACATTTCAGTAGAACATAACCATCCGAAAGATTGGATGAGAGTCGAAGTTGCAAAGAAAACAGGTCATACGATATATAAACATATAAATCTTGTTGGACTTTAAGAAATTTTCAAATCAAATTGGATGAAATGTTTTTTATACATTGGTTTTGTGTTAAATTTATTATTATTTAGTACATTTAAAACTATATATGTATATAGTTTGTAAACCGTACGCCAGAATAAAATAAATTTTAATTAAAAAAAATAAAGTTTTTGCATTTCTTTAAACCATTTTAAATTTTACTGGGGCGGTCGATTGTTTCCAATGTATAATGTCAACTTAGGAATACCACCCCGATTACTGAAGTCGTGTCACATCAGGTGACATGACTATAGTCATGTCACGTCGCTTAAAAATTGGTATCATTGAAGTCGATAAAAACGGTCACGACTTAAACTAAAAATTCTGGAACGAAAAAACTAATTATCTTTTACCAAAACTAAAAAAAAATTATATCTTACGTTCTTCAATTTCACAAAAACAATTAAAGACGTTTGAAAAAATAATTCTCACATGAAAAATCGAGGCGACTAAAATGTCATTTAAAGTGACATCTGTCGTATAAAATGACTTGAGGCTTAAACAATACGAAAATTGATGCGATGTGACTTTAGTCATTTAAAGTGACATGACTTGCCATCGGGAATGGGAGTGTATATTTTTTTTGTTTATATCATAAACTCAACTTGTATGAGATTAGCTATCGTTACACTATGAATCATTTGCTGTTTTAAGGTTAGTTGTTGATGGTTTCAAATGTATTCGGAGTGCTATAAAGAAATTCCAAAATCAACTTTTATGTTAAATAGAGGTAGCAGTTTTATCGTTGAATAGAGAAAATTTCCTTCCAGTAATTAAGGCGGGATCCATATTGCATTTTATAAAGGTGATTAGATTTGTCGAATTTCAAAGGAATACAGTTTTCAACTACGACATCATTCTTAAACACAGCTTCGCGGTAGTGCTTTTAAATTTGGTTTTTAATCAAATAAAGTTATTGCGGAAAAGGTTTTTCTTTCCCTTAAGTGTTTTCCTCTTTTATCTGTAAAGGTATTAAAGTAACCTTTTGGTTTCGAACAAAGTTTTAAAACTTAAAAGTGGAGCGAATTTTAAAGTAAATTGTATCCACAAGCCTTCGTTTTCTTTACTCTCAGTGGATCTTTGAGGGAATCTTTACAAGTAGTGTACACCTTCGAATAGGTTTTTCGATAATTGCGTAGAAAACAACGAAAACCTACACCAAGGTTATTGGTTCCGGTCACTATGATGCTAAATATCTTTTGAATAAGTTTAAACTCTTAAATAATGTTGTCTTTGACGGTCGTCTTAACTCAGTTTCGCCGGTTGGTACAAAAATAGTCGCTATGAATCAGCTTTGTTTATTAACTTCACTTCGTCACTGAATCGACTTAGCTTCTTCGATTCTTTTCAGGTTTAGTTGCTTTAATTAGTTATGGGTTAGAAAATCCTGTTTATTTCCTATAGATCGTTTCATTTTTCTTTTACATATCTTGGCTGTATTGTTCATGATTTATATTGTATATCAGTAGAAAAGACGTTATTTGGTACCGAAAAGCGGGTATTTGCTACGTTTTTAAAATTGCTTACACAAAAAAATGGAAAAATAACAGTAGCGAAATATAAGTTTTGTATTAGGATATTATTATTTCAAGTAGTGACACAGCAGAATTACTTCATAATCGTTTTCATTTTACTCTACCGACACCGTTTGCTGGTATCTTATATAACATGTTTATTGCATGTGACCCTGGTATCCGAATTATGTTCAGTTTTGCAGATAAGAAAATTTTATTACGAAACTTTTAATAATAGACCACGAACTTTATTCAGCTTGCAATAAACACAAAAAAAAGAACCTTGCAAATGACCGAACTGAAAAATTGAGTCAATGATAGAAAAAAAAATAAAAGGTAAAGAGCAAATGTGATTTAACAATTTGCAGGAACAAAACTAAAATGTGGTTGCCAATAATCCAGCTAGTGGCATATTCCCTGATCATGCGACGCACTTCCTTCTTAAATGATTACAGCTCATACATAGAGTTATATGAAGGCTCGATTCTCCTAGTAAGCAATAACGTGGCATCAAGGAATACTCCATAGCTAAGATTGAGGGTGCTACCGTTGACTGAATAGAGTTCATCCACCAGCACCCCTAAGATATAACCTTGGCTAGTGATTGCCAGTGGTATGTGACATTTCACGTTAGCTCGTATGTCAATAGCAGGGACTGGAATACGCGGGGTTGTCACTTGTTACATCCGTAGATCAAAAATAAAAAAAAATGATCCCTCCATGTTGGTTGTAGATTTCATGGTATAAACGTAATGTTTTATTGTCTGAGGTAGTAATATGGGTGCCGTCTCCAAATCCCTTATCTGTATTAATATTAATTCAACAAATCATGTTTTATTGGTTTGCGTTTTTAAAGACTTATAGTTCATAACCAGTATGTTAGTAAAATAGTTTTTGAAAATAAATTTAATTAGTTTAAAAAACTAAAATTACAATATGTGCCACAATACAAACACGTAGGACCCACAACAACATGCCTTTAAGGTGTTGATTGACGCATATTTTTTTTATTTTTATATTTTTTCAAAGAATTAAAAACAAAATAATAAATTCTATCCCATATAAAATATGACGTAGGCCAATATTTCATAACAGGATAAAAAAATTAAAAATAAAATAAGAGGGAAAAAGCAAATTTGTTTGCAGAAACAATACTAAAATGGAGTTGCCAATGAGCTAGTGGCATATTTCTTGATCATTTGACTTACTGTCTCCCTCAATTATTAAAGACCACACAGAGTTATATGAAGGGTCGTTTCTTCTTGCAAGCAATAGCGTTGCATCGTCAAGAACTATTCCATAACTAAGATTGAAAGTGCTATTATTGACTGAATAGAAAGATCCGCCTCAATAGCAAGGACTGAAGTACGCAGGTTTGTAATAATTGAAGAAAGCATAAAGTGGTATTTGTATTGGTGTTTATTTAGGAATAAGGTTAAAAAAGTTCCTCTTGGCTTAAAATCGGATCACTGTTTGTCTGGTCAAAATCTATCTCCCTATCTATAAGCTGTTAAACACCTTCCAACACAAACCATTATGGATCGTTAATATGTGCACCTCTTTTTTCTTAGTATATATACATATAATATTTCACTATCTATTCATAAACTGTATAGTGTAGTTTAGCTGTTATAGATTTCTGGTAGTTGTGAATAAGGATAGTTTTTGAATAAGTTTTTGTATATTACTTTTGGTAATATTGGTCTCGCTATTCCTCTTGGTCTATACCAACTATGTGTATTTCAGATTTGTTTTACAACCATTAGACAGTGATAACAGTCACATCTTTGTATTGTTGGCTTCATGACAAATTTAGAGTTCATTAATGATTGTATAGAATGGAACAAAGTATTCATTTTCAAAAATAGTTTAATACTAAAATTTTGAGAATTTTTCAATAGCTTTTAACAGGTAAGTTTCTCTTGTCACAGCATTATAAGAGCCGAGACAATAAAGTCTCTTCCCAGCGTTTAGATTTTATCTCCCTAACGCACCAAAACTTAAAAATTATAAATTTTTTTAAAGTTAGTTTTTGATTGCATAATTTTTTTGTGTGTTCTCGTCAACCGTTTTGCACTCTTTTATCTTCTTAGTGGTTGAAATTTTTGGATTTTCTTAAGTGTTTTTTTTTTAAAGTGAAGCATATTCTTTCTCTTGTGTATATTCTATCTTAATCTTTCATGTTTTGTGGATTTCAATTTTTAAAAATGATTGATTTGTTATAACCGGAATATATTACTTAAATGTTATGCATCTAGTGTTTATAGTTAAAATTGTGTATTGATAACAATTTCGTTAGGCATACTCTCACATTTATAAAGATAATTGTTACATCGCAAAGTAAGCGTATTTTTAATTCTTGATTTATTTGTACTAACACCTTCATTTTTTGTTTTAAATAGATAAACATTTATCTTACGAACAACCAAATAATGCAGTACAAATCATTCCAAAATATAAACGAAGTCGCAAAGGACATTTCTTTTTGGACATCAATGGATTTTTATATACCTTAAATAGACAACTTAAGGAAAATTCGTATTGGGAATGTATCAAACGACGTACGAAAAAAGATAATCTATTTTGCAAATCGAGAATTGTAATTCACAATGGCATAGTTAAATCAATTAATGGAACACATAATCATGTTCAGTAAAATCTAAACAATAGTTTCTAGTTGACTAGAGTAAATCTTTTTTAAAGTGTATTGAAGTGATATTGATAAAAATTGTGTTATATAAATAAATTTTGTATTGATATAAAAAAATAAATGTTTTAAATAATATCAGAGTTTTATTTTTGTTTTAAATTATAAAATTTAATTATTTTCAATTCTTTGTTTCAATTATTTTCAATTCTTTTTCCGCCTCAACAGAGTACAATGGTCCACCAAAAACGTTAACGTTTTTGAAAAGTAGATGGGGTACACCATGCCTTATAATCGATGATTATATATATAACTGCCATAGTACACACGGTGATATTGGATATTGGCGATGTCATAATTATTCAAAAAAACTTATTGATGATCGTTGTCGAGCACGTTGTGTCATTAAAAATGGTAAAGTAAAAGCGATGACAGGTGGTGTGCATAAACATCCACCGCACACAGAAAAAATTGATAAAATAACAAGGCAAAATATTAAAACAACCGTTATCAATACATTAGATGTTGGTGGATTTAAATTCTATAATAAACAACAACAACAAATAAAATCACAAGATATAAAAAACGAAATTTTGTAAAAAGATAAACTAGTTTATTTGAGTTAATTTAGTAAATTATTTATTTGAATGAAAAAACATTTAAAAAAAAAAATCATGTTTTAACAAATTAATTTTTCTATTGTAATTAGAAACCAATAAATGTAAGTGAATTGAACGGGCATATTTTATTAATTTATCCCTATCCCCTATCTGGCTTCTGTCAGTATTTCTTTTCGAAATGAGTTGAGATATTGTACTGCATTTTAAATTACAGATGGATCAAGAACGAACAAACAAGAACTAAATTTTAAATCATGGTACCGCGATTCCATTCCACTTACTGATATGATATCTTAATTTAATTTTATATTTATTTCTGATTTTTTTTTTAATTATTTTTAAGGTTTGGAATACATATACAGTCAACGTGGACATCCCCTTGTGATTGTTGATAAATATTTATATCGTAAAAATCGTGGAAGTTATTGGCGTTGTATACGTTGTACAAAATATAAATGTAAAAGTCGTTTAATTTTAAAGAAAAATCGTTTACCAATCAAAATTGAAGAACATACACATGGTCCAGAAACCGAAAAAATTTCATGGGGCCGACGAGTATTACTTGATATAATGACACCAGATACATCATCAAATAATTTAAGTTTTAATAAAATAAAAATACCAACAAGACACCCTCATTTTAATGTAGATTATGTTATGTCTAGTGACGACACTGACGATAAAAATAAAAAAATTTTTTGTAAAATTTGAAACATTAGATTAAATGATTGTTTTCTTTTAAATAAATAAAAAAATTATTTTATATATTTACATAAAATATTAGGAACTTTATTTGTTTTCATTTATATTTATCCTTTTAACTCAAGTATACTAATTTAATTTAATTTCAGATTTCGTTGATGCGAAACTCATTTTGGTTGCTAATCGGAGGGGTGGGAAAAATTTGTATTATAAAGGTTATGAGTATCGGGTGAAAAAATGCCATAAAAAATCAATCAATTGGGTTTGTTCGAAGAAAAACTTACATAAAGATAAAATTAGTTCACCATGCCCTGGACGATGTATTACAAATTCCCGTAATCAAATAAAGCTTGGTGTAAAACTACATAATCATCCGCCAAAATTTCTTGAATTAGAATAAAAGATTTTTATATATTTTAACTTTTAGTGTTAAGCTTTATTTATAACTGTTCAATCCTATTTCCGCTTTATTTTCATTTTTCCATAGCATCGATGGGGGTTGGAAGTTTATTATATTTTTTTTTGACAGTTAGTTATTGTGATTTTAATAAAAAATATTTAAAAAGTGCACTAACTCTGTTTTTTACATTTTTTTTAAAATTATCTAACTTTTTTATATATCTGTAACTTATACTAATTCCTTTTAAAATATTCGAAATTTCAGATTATCCATTGGGCGTATGGATACCTAATCCTCAAACAAAAATTATTATTAATCAAAAAAAAGGACAAACTTTACTTTTTAATGGACACTCATATCGAAGGGAAGCCAGTTTTGCAACTTCTGAAAATTGGGTATGCTCAAAAGGAAATGGAAAACGAAAAACGGAAAACAAATGTTTAGCACGTTGTGTTACGAATTCTAGTAGAATGATAAAATTAGGGAAACATAGACATAATCATGAACCTTTGTTTAGTGATATATAGTCACTTTTTTTTATTTTATGTAATTTAATGTAAGATCAATAAAATTAAAATGATGAAATATAAAATTAGTTTTAATTTAAAAAAATATGGTAAGCTAGGATTTAGTTGTTTGTTTTTGGTTTTTAATTTTCATACACTTAAATTAATTCATATCTTTTTATATTCAAATTTCAGGTGACGATATTGCTGTATATTCAAAAACAATGCGTGGAAAAGTTCAAATTTCATATTTGGGACAACCTTTTATATATGAAAAATGTATGAAAACTAATAATGAGGGAGTCTCAAAAAAAATATGGCGTTGTAATCAATGGTGGAGTCGAAAATGTCGTGCTCGTGTCTTTACGATAGCAGATCGAATAACCCCTTTGAATAAATTTCATACACATGAAGAAATTATAAAACGAAAACCACGTATAACAAAAAAAGAAAAATTAAAAAACTTAGCATCACTTCAACATTGTAAACTTATGGAAATAGTGAACTAAATTCTTTTTACGCACAAATGAATTGTAAAACATATTTTACAACCTATTTATCGTAGCTGAAAGTTAAACTTTAACGCCCGTAAAATAATTAAAATTATCATAAAATTGTTACAAACAAATCAATTATTGTATGAAGTTTATAATGAAAATCATGGGATGTTTAGTTTTTTTTACAAATTTTCAAAATGTTTAGCGAGTTTATAAAATTTAAAAACTGATTTATTTAATCATTCAGTTGTGCATTTGTGCGTAAAACATTGTACATACACTCAGGCTGAAAGGAAGATTACGTCCTTGGTTCAATAAAAGCCCTCGCTTCAATTAATATGAACCCCAGACGTAATCTTCTACTTTCAGCCCTCGATATGTAAATAAATATTTTGTTTCTTTAATAAAAAACTAGTTATAAGAAATGATAATATTTGTTTTTTTCTTCTATATTGTTTAAATTTTTCCTAATATCTTTCTTAAAAAATTAAAATTATTTCTTATAAAAATAATAATTTCATTACAGACGAAACATTACAACGGACAACAAATATAACATTTTATACAACCGATTTAATTCCACTTCATGCCGGTAGTACAGTTTATGTTCCCAAAGCCGATTTAGTTAGTATTTATACGACAAATCCATCAATATATACAGTTAGACTCGCTGAATTGGTATTTGGGAAAAAGTTTTATGTACCTAAATTTGATGGAGAAAAATATAAAAAGCCTGATATTTCATCATTAGATCCTATAAAATTGGATTCCCTTTTAAGTAAATCAAAACTCATATTTGAATACCTTAATTTAAATAACAATTTTTTATTTTAATTAATAGCTCATGTGATGCAAGTTTTTAAACGAAGAGGAATGGTTATCGATGCGAATGATGTTATTGTGTTCATTAAAAGAAAAATAAATCGTACAAAAATTCCTAATTCTAAAACAAATTAATGTATTTATTTTTAAATAAAATAAAACTAAAATCATATAAAATTCTGTTCATGTTACTTCAGATTTTATTTTAATTTTTCTAAAAACATTTTATTAACAAAAAAAAATTTTCTTACAGATATCAAAATAATGATGGAAGAAGATATTGAATATATTGATGAAAAAAATGATCAAATTCATCAGCCAATAGATGATTACCAATGTGAATATGTTTTATCTAACTGTGGACATCCCCAATTATTATTTATGAATCATATATTTAATCGTAATAATTCAACAAAAAGTCATGTATATTGGCAATGTGCACATGCAAGGCGGCTAAAATGCAAAGCACGTGTTGTTACCACACCGAAAACTTTGGTACCAACAAATATATTACATAATCATGAACCAATGCGACGACTTGTTTATGGAATGGGTGTGAATAAAGTTAGAAATCTTAGTCGAAATAAAATAAATAGTGTAAATTAATAATTGTATTTTCTTTAGTTTTACATAATAATTAGTTTTTTAAATTATACTGGACTAACTTCTGTTTTCTTCATTTGATAGGTTTTGTAGTGAAATTTATAGAAGAATCAGAAAATCGACATCTGATGAAATATAATGGTAAAATATATAAAAAATTAATAGGCAGAGCATATCGAAGTTACTGGAAATGTAATGAAACATTTTGTAATGCACAAATATTGATAAACGAATTGAAAGGTGGCTCCATTAAAAATCTAGCTGATCACAGTGAAAAATGTGGAGGGTTACCAATTTGTAAAGAAAAAAAATTATATTAGAAATTTTTATTATAATTAATTAGACGATATAAATACATATTTTTGAAGAATTAATTATTTCGAATTCTATTTTGTACTCCAAGGGCTTACTTTATTTAAAAGAAAGTAAGTACGGGTGTAGCAATCCCGGAGTTCCTAGCTCTTATTGTAATTAAATTGCATTTAATTATATAAGAAAATAACATTGAACCAACGAAGTCGCCGACAAAATGAGTAAGATGTTTACCTCTAATTGTTTTCATTCTCTATCAATTACAAAATATATTTAATTTTCAGATATTGGATTTTGATAAATCAACCACTGATTGCAATGTAACTTACAAAGAAGAAACAGGTACAAAAAGCGGTTCACAATGAATTTTAAAATTCAATATATTTTTGAAGGCAAGAAAAAGCAAAATTTGAACGACTGCCAAATAAGTAAGGGATCCTCACATTTTATTATATTTGATCAGTCGATTAAAAATGATTAAGTTTATTTACGGTTTCAAGAAACTAGCATGTAGGAACTCGAGTTATAACAAAAATGGTTTTTAATTTTGTCTAACATGTTTTTAAGATTTTTGGATTGAAAGAAAACGGTCAACATGGTATCTGGGATATTCAAAGTTATTGAATTCAGTTGTGCGATTCAATGCTAAACATGTTGAATTGATTCATAGAAAAAACTTCCCACTTTCAGAACACAGTTACAGATTTCACAAAGACCGCTATGATATGCATTTCATACACTAGTGATAATGCATACAATTGCGATCTGCTACCAAAGTGAATTTTATCAAATTTTTTGGTTGACTTCATTCGAAGTTAAGGAGTGTAGAACACACAAATACCAATTATTGATATGTCAAAACCTTTTAATCCGTAAAATTAATTATGTGCGGTGTTACAAAACTCATTCCTTCATATGATACCCGCATAGATTTCATCAAAAAATCATGTCGTTCACTAGTATGATTATTCAGTTCTTTACCAATGGATAAAATAATTTTTTAATTTTCTTTAAAATTATTCTAGTGAAGCCACTTTTATAACCCATCCGAAATTTCAGGTCAATGGGATTAAAAGTTTCCAAAACAATCGATTTAAAAGATCGAACGAACGAATACTAATGCCTAAAAACCAGTATCACAAACAGATTGCCACGATTTACAGGTTTTAGTCTAAAACGAGCTTTATCATTGCTCAATAGTCATTTTCCGTTAATAACATCAATACATTGATTGTTAGTGATAGTTGTATAAAATTTAAATTATAACTTTTTGGTTCCCCGTTTATTGAAATCTTTCTTTGAATTTCGTTTTTTCCATGCATTGAAGTCTTCGTATTCATTTTAATAATTTCAAATAAAATTTAAACGTCTGAAAAGAGACGAACATTTTTATCCAATATATTTAATGTAAAAGCCGCAATTACAAAACGACTGAATTAAATGTGTAATATTCTTGTTTCTCAAATAACAAAAAAACATATTAACTAGTAAAAAATGGATCGATTAGAATTCAGTCAGTTAATATTCATTGCTTTGAATTAAATATATATAAAGAAAGAATAATAAAATTATGTATATTTTAAATACAATTTTTTTCCCGTATAATCAACACCGTAAGTTATTTATTGATCATTTTTACCTTAATTTCAATTTTTTTTTCTATTGTTCCAGATAAATTTGTAATTCCAACTATGAGTCCCGGCGATTCAACCTTTCAAATTTTTAAACAAACAAAATTTTTCAATCACGAAGGATATAAATACAAATATGAAAAAACTTATAACTCTCGTCAATACTTTCGCTGTAAAGATTATAATACCGGTTGTAAAGCACGCTTAGTAATTATTCAAGATAAACCCGATTCAGCTAAACATATAAAAGAATATCGTTCACACAATCATGATTTAAATGCTGAAACATTAACAACATCCAAATCATTTTGGGTTTCACCACAAATTTATCATAATGGAAATTATTTCTATAAACATTATATAGCAAAAAACAAAAAGTATTGGAGATGTAGTCGAAGTAATCAGCCGAATCGATGTTCGGCACGTTTATGTACAAGATTAGACGGAATGGGTGATGTTAAAGAAATTAACTACCATAATCATTCTTAGTATTTGTTGTTTGTTGAGGGTATGATTTGAAAAATAATATTTGTGAACGTACTCGATTTTTTTAAATATAAATATGTGAAATGTAATAAAAGAAATCTTATTTCGTTTTTTATTCAATTAAAATTAAGTAAATTATAATAAAAATATTGAAAATAATTATTCAATTTTTTTTTCAGATAATTTATTTACACCATCAATTATAACAAGTAAATACGGAACAAAACAATTACTGTATAAAGAACACGTATTTAATCGTCATGTTACTCGAAAAGATATAATTTATTGGCGATGTGCTCAGTTTCCAGTATATCGTTGTCGAGCTCGTATTAAATCAACAAGTAAACTTATGACAATTTTAAATGCTCAACACAATCATCACGTGATAACAAGAACACGAAAATATGGTACATTAAAATCAATTAAATCAAAGATACAAGAAGAACAAAGAAAATCAAGGACAGAAAATGTTAATTTCGTTAATGATATAGAACAATTTTATAGGTGGAAGTAGGGAAATTTGGATTTAGAAATATTGGTAAGTACTAAATTTGTTTTGAATTTTTGTTGAGTCAGGTCTTTGAATGTTGATCTATTTGTCTGAGCCCCCCTTGGTCAGGCTAACAATAGGTCGATATAAGTCAGCCAACCCCATCGGTATATGTCAGTTGTTGATCAGCATGAATTATCTTTGTTATTTGCCATTTTTCCATGTTGGTATGAACCTTCTTTCCTGATCGGGTTAAGCCAGCTTTGCTGATTGACCGTTAGCAATACCGGTCAACTGGTATATAACATTCAATATAACATTGTAAACTTATACTGATCAAAATTCCAAAGTGCCATATAGTCAAATTAAACTTCTGCCGTCAACTTAATTTCTATCTACCTGATGATTTTTGACTTAAATTAAAGTTTACAATGGCTTTCTGTCAAAAACCCATCGTTATCGTCGTTCATCCACTACAACCTTGCCAGTTAGCATAGTCCAGCATGAGTCAACTTTGCTGGTTAGCATGCTCGAAAAATTGGTAAGAATGAATCCATCTCGACAAAAGCAAGATTTCTACAGGATCGTTGTTTAACCGTGTGCATTAGTGAGATTTAGGAATCGTTTTTGCTGGTGGATGTATATTTTTTTTTCTTTGTCGGTATAGGTCTGATCTGATGATAGGTCAACTTTTGTAGAATATCTGCCACAAACCGGCAAGTTATCGATTCTTCCTTTACCTTTTGGTTGGTGTTCTATCGATATACAAAATTAACCAATAATAAATTAATTTAATTTTAATATTTCTGAATGGTTTTAATATATTGTTTTAATTTTAGGTTAGTGTGTTTTATCGGACAGCTTAAGTTTACACAATCGGTCAAAACGCAAATGTCCTAAAACAAATGTAATAATAATTTTAAAAAACATGTAACCAAATTAAAATATTGTACAATAAAATTATTGAATTATATTGCATTTTTATTGCTTAATTATTAATTAAAATTATATTTCTTAAATTCTTTTTATAAAAAAATTATAATTTAAATTTTTATTTTTCAGGTTTCTTTAGATATGTCACTGGTTTTCGTGGTAGTAGAAAACTTAAAATTGGTGATTATTCATTTACAAAAAATAAAGTAGTGAATCGTAAAATTTATTGGTCATGTGCACGAGCATCATTATATCGTTGTAAAGCTCGAGTTGTAACGAGTGTTGATGGAGATGAACATTATATTTTAATAAAATCACGTAATCATAATCATGATCCATTCTAATAATAATTTATATTTTATATTTATAAATAAATAAAAAATAAATACAATTGTTTTATAAGAAAAATTTACATTAATTTATTTATATTCATTATTATGAAAAGTAACAGAATTTTTATTCATGTTTGGTTGAACTTAATTTAATTTAATTTAATTGAAATAACATTTTTTTAATTATTATCTCTTTCAGATTCATCAAAATACACTAACTATAAAGTTGATTTTACGTTTGGACAAAGAAATTGTATTCGGTTACGTGTAAATGATTATAATTATGTAAAGAATCGACGTGCTGGTTATAAAACATATTGGATCTGCGCACAAAAGGCAAATACAATTAATTAAAATTTATTGTTTTTAATAATAGTTTTATTTTTTTAGGGAAGCACAGGGTGTAAAGCAAGAGTTATCACAAATTTTCTGGATGGACAACAAAAAGTTATTTCAACTTCCAAAGGTCATAATCATCCGATTAAAACATAGCACAACTCAAAATGATGTATTCGTTGAGTTAATCTTATATTTGTGTTTAAATTAATAATTTACTTTTTTTTAAAAATAAATTACATAATTGTAAATATTTATACTAAAATATTAGTTCTAATCTCAAACTGTATATTTCGATGACAAATAAAACAATTTCTCTTGTTCAACCAATTTTAATTAATAAATATTTAATTTAACCATAATCACGAATTAAATTTAGTTTTTAATTTTTTAATTTATGTTTTCTATTGTAGATGCAATTCAATTTTATCAAAAATCTGGATCAAATTCACCAATAACAATATACAGTTATACAGTTGATGATAAATCATTTTCAAAAGTTATAAAAAAAGACAACACAAAAAAAAAGATAATTAAACCTAAAAAACTTAGTACTCTTTTACACCAAAGTTCAGACGATTCAAAAACTAATCATGATAATAATGAAAATGATAAATTGATATTTGAAATGTCAGGACGTGGAAATAAATTATTAGTATTTCGTGGACAACGTTATATAAAAAATAATATTCATGGTTCGAATATCTATTGGAAGTGTACGAAGTGGCATGGAGGTTGTCGTGCAAGGGCGATTACAACAACATATGATACAAACGGATGTATTTTAAAAAATGTTCATAATCATTTATCGCATGCCGTACCAAAAGTATAAAAAATTGTTCAAACATCTCGACTATATTTATATAGTCTTTTTAATTTTAATTTTTTTACTATCTCAATGTTCTTTAAAAGTTATTAAATATAAAAAGAAATAATAAAAGTTCGTTCGATTCATTACTTTAATTAAATAATCAAAATTTTTAGGAATTTTTTTTGCAATAAAATGTGAAAATCGGTTAATCTATTTTTGCTATCGAAAACAAAAGTTAGTATTGTATTTTGAAATTTTATTTTGTTAATGTATTTATTTTCATTTTTTCAGATCGAGCTCATCTTCATATGTGGCACAATTGAAAAAGGTCAGACGTAATCTATTATAAATTTTTATTTATCTTAATATACTTATCACTTAACTCTTATCCAAGCATCTTAAACATCTTAATTCGGTCATGGCATTATCAATTTCTCAAAAGGTCTACTATCGCTTTCGAATTGCTAATTGAGAAACTGGCAATGTTTGATCTGAGCACGATCCAGATGCTAGTGTGATGTGTGTTATCAAAAAGATGTTGTGACATAGGATGTCAAAACTGGGCTCAAATAGTGATAGACCGAGATAAATGAAAGCTGATTACACAGACGGCAAATTACATCTAATTAATGGGATGTAAACGCCAGAGGGACAGCTCTAGACCGATAATGTTGAGAAGTGCTTCGTTATATTAGTAACCATTTCCATAATCTCAGAATTAATTTTAGGATTCTATAGATTATTTTTTTACTATTTATACCATTCGGTATGTAGAACTAACATGTTTGAATTTGCAATTTTTGAATAAACTGAATACAGACACGGAACTCAAATTTATTTATATTCACATAAAACCTGTGATTTAATTTTTAATGAAATTTCATAACATTGAACAGTTCTTTTCTATTTTTTTAATTAATATTGGTTAACAATGAAATACCTGGTCAACAAGTAAAAAATAATTTAAGAAACAAAGATTTACGTTTAACAATATTGGTCAAACCTAAGTAAATTGTCACTGGTCATTTTGTTCACGTACCTATATAGTCTGGCAGGTTTTACTCTTAGAAAAAAATTATATAAATAAATTGTATTTTGTAAATTTATATATGTATATAAATAAAGTTATTTCTCTAATTTAACGAATTTTATTAATTAAAAAGTTTTAAATTTTAAAAACCTAATACTTACATATTTAATTACGTTTCTAAATTTTTTAATTTCGTTTTAGCTTTTGATATAATTGAACTTGATACATCTCGATCAAATTCACCTATATCATTAAATTACTCGACATCTGAAGACAAAATAGTTCCAAAAATTATGAACGAGGATGTAATAACTAAAAATAAATTAAAACTTAAAAATATTCATGATCTTTTACAAGAACCGCAAAGTTTAAAATTACATGATCGTAATTATGGAGAGATTGGTAAAAAAGTATTAGTTCGTTGTAATGAAATTTTAATATTTCGAGGAGAACGTTATTACATAGATAGTGATTATGGATCATATATAAATTGTAAATGCATAAAACGGGGATGTAAAGCAGAATTTATTTCCGATAAAAATGATATAAATAAATATGTTTTAAAAAATGAGCATATTCATTCCTAAAACTTTTCTATAAAGATGTTTATATTATAACCATATTGGTTTTCTTCACGAGAAAGTTAGTACTTTTTTTTTATTATTTTCTAATATTATTTTTGTTTAATATTACCTTTTTTTCTTACAGAGTGATTTCGGCTGGAACGTTCAAATTAGGTGAGTTACAATTTGAATTAAATTTTATTACCGATTTTTTGCTTCTCAACTTTAACATTTCTTGTCACTATATTTTAGTTTTCTTAATTTATTTCTCTCTTTTTTTATATACAACGCGAAGTGTTGAGTCGATTTTCTTGTTGCAAATTAGAATTAACTCTGTTTTACACGAACTCCTTCTGCCATTGAAATTAAACTTTCATATATTACTTTTTGTTCATAGTAGAATTTAAGCGTAGGATTGCAAAGTAGGACAACCTTCCTAAAAGTGATTAATGCAATTTTTCATAAATTTTACCTAGCCCGATGAAGAACTCACTGTGAAACTGTAAACTTTTCAAAATGTATCTGGAAATCTAGGAATGAGAGTCAACAAAATGACTAGATGTGAGGCAGCGCCAGAAATCAAACCATTTTATTGCCAAAAATTCACTACCTAAAAAGTTTTTTTTGTCAACAAGTAACCGACACCTTTATCAATTTCAATTCACTCGATCTTCTAGCTTCACTTTAAGACTTAATTTAATCGATTAGTTTTATATGGGTGATCAGCCCCATACAGTGAGTGTTTCTCTAATTTACTATCGGTTAATTGGAAAACCGGTGTGGATAGTTGTTGATGTTTTAATTAAAAACACTAAACTAGATGAGAAT
>OY856188.1:196485678-196669903 GCA_963693315.1 Diogma glabrata
TATATATATATATATAATTAATGTAATATCATGAGCTTCTAGCAGTCTTCTAAATTAATTAATGAACGACAATACGGCTTCCGAAAGGGAAGAAGGTAAGAACGACGGATGATATACTTTTCTTTGTCACTCGTATTTGGAACAAATCGCTTAAAAACTATGGGGAGATATTCAGAGTTGCTCTTGATATTTCGAAAGAATTTGATAAAGTATGACATACCAACCTTGGATGCAGATTAAGATTCGAAGGTTTAGACGAGTAACTTATATCTTGGGTACAGAGCTTTATATTTGATCGAAAAATTCAGGTCCCCCAGGTTTCGCTTTGTCGATCATTCTTTTTCTTATCTATATTTATGGCTTATTAGATACAACGGTTTATTCTATACATAGTTTTGCTGATGATAGTACGCTTCATGCGTACCATGAAGCACCTGAATTATATACACCCTTTGCCCTTTGTGACTAGATTATAGATTACAGTGATTACAGTTTTGAATTCTTTACAAGCAAAACACAGGTTTAAAATTTTTCTATAATAACGACACTTAATCCTTTTCATTAAAATTTGGTCCTGAAGATCTTATAGCGAGACTATGTCAGAGACTTCTGACGGAGTTGAGGATCAAAATAATACGAACCGGTATTCTCATATTTTTAATCTGGGTAAGAACACTGTTAAAACATTTGAATTTTTAGGTTGATGTATGTTTTTCAATAGCGGCCAGATTCTTTTAGTTTATAAGTCTTTTATACGTCGCTGCATCGAGTACTGTTCTTACATATGGGGTGGAGCATACTTGAGGAGCTTAAAATGCCTACATTCTGTACATCGACTCATTGCTAACTAAACTCTTACAAACGAGTTTGATTCCTTGCAACATAGAAGAAATGTCAGATTTAACGATTTTCTATAAATAAATTATCCTTCCTCAGAGATCAAATCAATTTTACCTGAATTAGAAAACGTCACAGGTGACAACTGACACCCAAACGAAGCAGCTCATCATTTTACGGTTTGATTGACAACGTGTAGAACTGTCGGTTTTCAGTTTTTTTTTAGCAGAGTCTCGTATCTTTGGAATACCATTCCTGCGTGAGTTTCGCTGAGAATTTTAATATCAACGTTCATAAATTCCTCAAACTTAATTTATAATATCAAACCCTAGTTGGCATGGTATCTTCGACTATTAAGAGACGTTATTTATAATTAATACTAAACATGTCTTTCCATAACAAAGGTTATGTTTCCGCAAGGGCATCAAAGCGACTCCAAATCGTTTTGCATTTTGTTCCATTTTCTTTTCAAACATTAATATACGTTATATGTTCTTCTTCGTTTATTTAGTTGTGACTGTGGTTTATAACATTAAAATTTTGAGAAGTTTCAAAGCAACACTTTAGTTTCTATAATTTTTATTTGTCCGTCAATTTCTATCGCTACATATTCGGTCACATCTACCGTTTTTTACTCTACTTTCCAATCTTCCTATACCTCTGATTTACTTCTACCTTCTCTACTAAAAAAAAAAAATAAAGAAGATTTGGAAACTGTAGTAATTTCTAGTGGAACATGCTTGTTGTCCGAAAAATGTCAAACAAGCAAGTGCAATATGAATGTACAAATAGCCACAAACCACCCGAATGCATTAAGTATATGGCCGACCACTCTGTGGAAATAATTTTTTAAAGTCGATTGTTTGCTTGCAATGAAAAATGTATCGATAGCATACCTTAAAGGCGTCTATCACAAACTTTGTTTGGGTTTGTGGGTTTTAGAATTTCCATTTCTTTGCTAAACGTGGTCTGAAATTTTTGATAATGTCATACTTACTATTCAGTTTTGTTACACAATACTTTTGTTCATACACAACTAAATAATAACAGTAAATTAGCAATAAATGTAAATATGATTATAATATTGATTTGTTTAATTAAAAATATTTAGTTTTAGATTTTCCAAATTTTGCTGAAGGAATGATAGTTACAGTTTTATTATAATCGGATCCAAAGATTCGTCTCTCAATGGAGTTAATCGAAATGTTCTTTTGTTACAATTTTAAAATGTAAAACCTAATTTAAATAAAAAAACAAAACAGAATTTAAAAAATAGTAATCATTTATTTATTTTAATTATTCAAATAATATTGAATCCAAGCAAAAAAAAATATATTTTTTTTTAAATTTTTTAGGATATAAAATCGAATACAAATCATCCAAACGTAATGGTGGACATTTGCTCGTTATCAATGGTATACGTTTTTTTCGGAATCGTAAACGTGGCACAAAACAATATTGGAAATGTAGTCAATATTATAAAACAAAATGTCCGACTATTGTTATAATGGATGAGAATACATCCAGTATGAAAATATTCCATGAACATCGTCATTTTGATTTATTACCGGAGATAAAACCAAGCCATGAAAATGATTTCAATTTAGTAATGGATAAAGTTTAGAATATAAGTTTATTATCTATTTTAATATTTTTTTTGTAATGAAATCTAATTAGTTTCTGTATAAGGTCAATAATATAAATTATATTAAAAAAAATGATGAAAATTTACAAGTGTTTTTGGTATAAATTTTCTATTGGACCAAAAATTAATATTGTTAATTTGTCCTAACTTTTTTGTTTTATTTGCAGAAATAGAGAAAAGATATTGGTTTGGTACAGGACAAAGAGGATCCCTTCATTTATTTTTGGATGGATTTAGCTTTGTTAAAAATATGACAACAGACAAAAAAATTATTTGGAAATGTTCAACAAAAGGTACGACACGATGTCGAGCAAAAGTTGTAACTACACCTGGAAAAACGATGTCATTACTAGCGTTAAAACATGTTCATAATCATCCTAGAAAAAAGAAAAATATTTTCAAACATGAATTGTATATACCAGACAAATGTTCTTAAACATAATATTGTTATAACTTTAAATTTACTGTAATTATTTATTAAATAATTATTTATATTTTCAATATTATTAATTTATATTTCTACAAATTTCAGGTATTGTGATACGTTGTTGGTTTAGATTGGTAAAAAAGTACTTGTTCACAAACTTCGAATATCTAGTCGTAGTTTGTTAAGAATTATGTTATCGAATCAAAAAATCAATGGAAATATTCAAAAACCTTAAGCTAGAAATTTCAAGACAGTTAGTTGCAACAATTGGAAAGCATAAAGTTTGAATGGGAGTGAAAGATAAACATAACCATTTCGCTAAAAACAATTCCGAATATTGAATGAAAAGATTGATTATCTAAAGTCTAGATTCTAGAACTTCTAAAATCTTAAATAAATTTTATAATAATAATAATAATTTTTGTAGTAAAATGTTTGTTTTAATGATATTTATTTATTAATAATTTTTACATTTAATATTATATAAAAAGGTTAGCAATTATAATTGTAACTCTTATTTATAATAATTCAAGTTAATTTCGTTTTTCCATTACAGGACTCACAATAGAATATGGGAAGTCACAAAAAGGCATGGATTTATTATATTTGAATGGAATAAAATTTTTAAAAAATCGTGAGAATCCGAAGAAAATTTTTTGGAAATGTTATCAATATTACCATAAATGTAGATGTCCAGCAACAGCAGTTCTTTTAAAAAGTGCTAAACCCACGATTACTTTACCGATTGCAACACATCGTCATCATTACCAATAGTATTTTTTCATGTTGAAACAAGTATGTTGAAATATTTATTTTTTTAGGAATGATTAGCTAATTGTGATGATTTTTTTTATTTACTTTATTTTTGTTATTTATTATTTTAGTTATTGGTTTAATTTATTTCTGTTTTTCTTATTTTTTTTATTGATATAACAATTTTATGGCAAGCTTAAATCTCCTAAATATCCCTCTAGTTTTATATAAAAGTTTATAAGTTCTTACTACTTTAATGGATAAAATTTATCAATTTGTTTTCAGAATAAACAAGGTATAAAAGCAATCTGATACGAATATGTAAAAGAGAGAAGAAGAATATAAAAAGATATCAAATTGTAACTTTGCTACTTTTAATTTTTATTTTAATTAAGGTATATATGTACATAAAAATAATAAATAAGGCAATTTCCAAAGCATAAAAATTATTTTTTAAATGATATTATGAATATATTTTATAAAAAAAGGTTAGCATATGTATAATCAAAATAGAATAAAATTGTGTTTTTATTAATCTCTTATTTAATCTTTTCCTTTCAGATATAAAAATTGAATTCAAAAAATCACAAAGAGGAAAGCATCTACTATTTTTAAACGGAATAAAATATGTTAAAAATCGTGAAAATCGGAAAAAAGTATTTTGGAAATGCTTTCAATATTATCGTAAAACAAAATGTCCTGCAACAGCGGTTTTAACAAAAACACCATCCCCCAGGATATATTTGCCAAATAACTTCCATCGCCATCAGTTGATTAAACACGGGTTAGAGCAGGTAAGTTTTTGAAATTTTATATTTCTGATTTGATACGTTTGTTTTATTTAGGGATTTTGGTATAACATGTATTTATTGTCATTATTATCGGTTATAATAATTCGGTTATTCGAGTCATTTAACCACTCTCCCAATAAAGTATACTCATTTTTATAATACATAATTTATTCATTCTCTGGACTGTAATTAAATAATTTTGTAATATATATATATTAATTTTAATCATCAATTAATTACCTCAGCATCAATATTCTACAACGAAAACGTGATATTTAACCAGCCAATATTTTGCTTTGTTTTGTGTTTTCCATCGTTTTAAATTTAAATACATACAGCTCACACTTTTTTGGATACGTTTTCAAACAAATATTGATCTATTTGAAATTGGCGATTATGAAACGTAAGATTAATGTCACAATTTAGTTATATTTCAGCTAGAAACCCCAATAGAAACAGATTTTTAGTAAAAACATCAAATTAATACATATAGACAACATTTGAAATGTGTAATCTGACCAAAGTTAAGCATAACGTGAGATACTAGTTCATACTGAATAACTTTTCATTCGTTATAATTGAGGAGTCGTCTGAATAACTTTTGACATATTTTTTTATATTTTTACAACTTCTCTTCGAATCGCGATTATTTCATCCTGTTTTTATAAAGATTTAACGACCAGGTGCAATCTGTTATTTCAATTTGTCTAACATCACGCTTTAAAAGAACTATAATGATACTTTCCAAATTAAATCTTTCTTATGTGCTTAAACAATTCGTGTGACAACAGATCTTAAAGATAGCATATAGTTGAGGTCAGTGGCGTACCCAGAATCGAGCTATGGCGGGGTGGTCTCTACACGTTGAATGTAGTCATGTAAACCAACATTTGTTTTTGACACATCAACTTAACAAGCAATAATTTGCTTGCCTTAAGCAATAATTTGCTTACCGTTTTAATTACCAATATCTTACATGTTTATTTTTTTATGGTTTCTACTTGCTACTATCATAGTTTTGGAGACGAAAGTATCATCTTGCACTACATAAAAGTATCATCTTGCACTACATAGCCGTTCATCTGTCATCGAATAAAATGACCTCAACCTGACCAATTTCAATACCATCAAAACTTAGCTTTTGAATGGCTTCAGATCGAAGATTGGGTTTTGCATAAATATTTTAATTAGAATATAAAGTGAATGTGAAAGTGCATTCGTTAAAAAGTCGCCACAATTTCGAATGTCTCACTCGGCAATGCCCATATAATAGCAATTAGCTCATAAACTCGACTATGTGAATACTTGGATAGATGGATAGACATAGCTGCATCAAATTTTTCTGAAACTATAATTGATGGTACGCGCAGATTTATTCCTAATAAATTGATCATTCCGAAAACTGATCTATGGTTTTATAGTAAATGCAAAAAAGTTAAAAAAAAGGCTTTTCGAAAGTTTAATCAAAACAAAACTGATGAAAACCTTAGACGGTATCGTAAAGAGAGAATTTTATGTCGAAAGTTAATAGATGAAGAGAAATATCTAATTAATAGGCAAAAAGCATCTAAATTCGCTGAACATCCGACTGGTTCACGCAATTTCTATAAAGCCGCAATTTTTGTAAATCTTCCCTACCACCTCTTATTGATAGAGATGTACCTATCATTGCTTGGACATTATTTCTCTATAAATTATACTTTAAAAGAACCTAATTTCCAACCTAAACCTATTTCTAAAGTTTCTTATAAAATGGGGCGGATTATTTTTCGAAAAAAACATTATTTGAAAAATGCTTTTACAAATCAATACTAACAAGGCAAAAGGCTCGAATTTTATACCTCCGATTATACTTAAAACATTTGCTAAGGAGCTAGCACCAATCCCCACTAAAATCTTCTATTTGTCATATAAGAAAGGAATTTTTCCTGAAATATGGCAGATGGCTAGTGTACAGCCATCTTCAAAAAAGGGCAGTAAGACTGATCCTACAAATTACAGACTGATTTCAATTTTGTCGGTAGTTGCTAAACTTTTTGAGAAATATGTAAATTTTAATTTAATGAGCTTCTTAGAGTCTTCCAAATTACTTAATGAGAGACAATACGGATTTCGAAAAGGAAGAGCGACGGGAGATTTACTGTCTTTTGTCACTCATATCTGGAACAAGTCGCTTGAGAACTTTGGAGAAACATTCGGTGTTGCTCTTGATATTCCCAAAGCATTTGACAATTTGATAACAACCTTATATGCAAATTGAGATCCTATGGTTTAGACGAGCAGCTTATATCTTGGGCACAGAGCTTTATATCTGATCGTAATTCGGGTCAATATTGACACTGTATCATCGACTACTTTTTCAACTAAAGAAAGAGTTCCTCAAGGTTCCGCTTTGTCACCTACTCTTTTTCTATATCTATATTAATGATTTGTTAGATTCAATGGTTCATCCTATACATAGTTTTGCTGGTGACAGCACGTGTCATGCGTCTCACGAAACACCTAAATTATATAGACCCTTAGCGCTTAGTAACTAGGTCAAAATTGATGGATTCCCTTAACACTGATCTTAAAACAATCATTGATTGGGGTATTGCTAACAGTGTTGAATTCAATACAAGCAAAACACAGGATTGTAATTTTTCTAGAATAACGACACCTAATCCTCTTCCATTAACATTTGGCCCCAAAAATATTTTGGAGAATGAGTCTGTCAGACTTCTAGGAGTTGAGATTGAAAATAATATGAAGTGGAATTCTCATATTTTTAATCTGGCTAAGAATGCTGATCAAAAGTGAGGTTTTTTAGGGCAATGTCGTAAGGTTTTCAATAGCGAATAACTTTTAGTTTATAAATCTTTTATACGTCCCTGCATGGAATACTGTTCTCACATCTGGGGTGGAGCTTACTTTAGTAGTCTAATTTGCCTTGATTCTGTACAGCGTTGAGCTATTAAACTCATTGGTAACTCAAGTCTTATTCATTGGTATCTCAAGTCTTGATACTTTGCAGTATAGAAGAAATGTTGCTGATTTGACTATATTTGATAGCGAAGCGAACGTAGCTCCATTCTTCTCCGATTCGGACTTTCGATTGACGACATACGACATCGCCAAACTATTAAAGATATCAAAATAAAATTTTGCATGTAAGACGACATCTAGCATAGATGGTTTACAAAATATTGAAAATTAGACCATGCCACGGAGGAATAATCACCGAAAAACGGTTCCCATAGACTTTCAATGGGAAAATTATCATCTTTTCACAAAACTTAAACAAATCATTAAATTTTTTTTTGTTTTTTTTTTTATATTTTTTTTTTTTTTTCATTTTTTCTTATTTTTATTTTTTTTTTGTATTTTTTTTTGAACTGCAGTGATATTGAAAGTCTGAAAATAAAAGTTTGTTATTAGTTGATTTTAAAAAGATTTAATAACACACTTTTACCTACATTGAACAAGTTTGATCATGTTTTCAACCTGGACGAGTTTTAATTGGTTCGTTCACCTTTTTTTCTTTGCCGTTTTGTTAAAGTACTTTTTACAAACAAAATTCACGATACGATCGTTGTAGTCAGACATATCGGCTTCAAATTCGTTTAAAAAATGTTTCATTGATTTTCCACTAAATCTATGCCGGAGGTAGATGCCACACATTAAACTGTAGCGATTTTGTAGTTCTTTTTTATTGTAACATATCTACGGACATATCTTTTGGATTGGACATATCTTCGCTCCTTTTTATTAATTGCATTCTGCATTGGTCACCTAGTAAATCTATTATGGATGAACGAGCTTCTGAAGAGATCAAATCGATTTTACCTAAATCTGCAAACCTTTCGCGTCACACAAAGGTTTAAAGTTAACGTTCATAAATTTCTCAGGGAAACATAATTTGCATTCCATTCTTATCTCTAGTTGGCATGGTATCTTCGGATATTCAGAGACGTTATTTTATAATTTATTATAATTATCACTAAACGTGCCTAACTTTGAATAAAAAAAGCGGCGAAAATTCTTTTAACTTCGTATAAATTATTTCACATTTATGTTCTTTATTCGTTCCCGTATGTAGTGTTGCTGTGAGGTTTAACCAGTCATTTCCATCTTGGCCAATTTGAACTTTCCAAAAATCGTGATATACAAATTTAGAGTATTGGAACTTCTACATGACAACGTCCCACTATTGCTAACCACGTTTTTTATAAATATCGTTACTAATGATTGTGTTAGATTGTCCAACCGACATGTACCAGAAATGATTCCTCCTTCAAAATGATTTTGAACTTTTTTTTTCTTCCTCTTTCATCAAAGATGTTATAGACGATATTGTAAATTCACCGCAACGTAAAGATCAAATTTAAAAAGCACCAAAAATACAAATGAATTGAATAACACTTTTATGATTTAACAGGTACAGTTATTTTCTTTAAAATAATGTTTTAAAAATTTTATTTTCTCTTTCATTTTAAGTTGATTGGAGGAGGGAGGAACAAATTGAACGAATCAATTACAACACCAAAAAAATAAATAGTTTATTCACCTATATATGTATTCTAATAAATTATTATTCAATAAAAAATTTAAATAACAATAATTATTGGTATTATTTTATTTCTAATAAATAATTTCTAATATTGTAGAATTTCATAATCTAATTTTTTTCTATATCTTTTCAGGTCTTCATGTTTGTCTAACACGTTCGTTACGTGGACGTCCAGCGATTTTAGCAAATGGTGTCCGTTATTTAGTAATGAGTGAAAATAAATCGAAAGTATTATGGCGTTGTAGTTTTATGGCAACAAAAACATTAAAATGTCCAGCTCGTATAACAATGTTAAAAGAAAATCCCCCTAAATTTATTATAAATAAATCAGAACATGTTCATGCGGAATTGAAACGAGGAAAATATTTAACAAATGAATTATATCGAAATATATGTTCGATTACTGACGGAAATATATAAAATGCAAAACAATTTTTCTGTAATTTTTTTTTGTTGAAAATAAATGAAACAGAAACAAATTTTATTGAAGAAATAATTTTAATTAACTAAGTAGAAATTTAAAATAAATTAACTTTTAATCCAATTATATATCCTATTTTTAATATATAATTTTGTTTCTTTTCAGAAACACAATCAGAACTAAAATTTGTATATAGTCAAAAGGGTAAAGTACTCCTATGGGATAACGGCTATACATACGTTCAAGAAAAATCAATAAATTGTCGAATATATTGGCGTTGTACAAGTTATACATCTGCTAATTTTAAATGTCGTGGACGAATACATTCGTCGGATAAAGTTATATTAAAACGAGTTCCTCATAATCATGCTCCTATTATAAAAACTTTAAATGCTACTCTTGTAAAAAAAATTGTTAAATCAAAACGAAAGAAAGTTTAAAAATAAAAAAACGAATATTCTATACAATATTTTCATTAATGTTTCCAATTTTTTAAAATTCATGTAAAATAAAATGTATAGTTTATAAAGTATTATTTTAACCATTTCTATTTTTTAAACTATATTTCTAGGAAGTTTTAGTGTATCAAACTTATTTCAATATGCGGTAACACAACGAGGCGGAAAAATGTTAATATTTGATGGTTATAAATATGTTGAAAATCGACAAAGTAGTAAAAATACATTTTGGCGTTGCGCTCGATATGTGAAACATAGTTGTCGTGCAACAGTTGTTACACCAAAATCGCCAAATACATATCCAGCTCGAACAAGTGGAATACATTCTCATCCTACTGAAAAAATGAAAGACAATGTTTCTTATGTGAAAGAACATTATATTTTAGGATAATTTTTTTATATGAATGTATCGTGTATTTATTTTAAAACGACCATAAGACATTTATAAAATTTATTCCTAGTTTAAAAAAATAAGTTTGCAATCTTCAATATCAGGTATACATATTTCTAGTTAGTTAGATAATTTACTAAAATAGTTCTAATTTTTTATCAGATGAAACGGAATGGATTAACGGATAAAATTCTATTATTTTTATCTATAAGGTATGCTAAAACTATTAATTAAACTAATCAATAATGCTAAGATTAATACATTTTTTCTACGATAGCATATGAAAAGTATATTTTCATGCAGACTTAATCCCTGTGAAAATGGGGGTTTTCCCACTCCATAGTGTAAAATTGTTTTCGCTAAATAAATTGTAGTTGCTATGGTATTTTCATGTAGTTTTACAGTTTTTAAATCAGCGACCATGAAAAAAAGAATATGAATTTTGGATGTTATATTATCAATTTCTAATTTAATAATTTATAATAAATATCGTTTATATATTTGCTATGGTAGAAAAACTATACTATGCATTTCCTACGCGAGATGAAAACGTTTTACGTTCGTGAATTTGTCCCACTCGACGCTAACGCATCTAGTAAAGCAGAGTTTTCATCTCCTGTAGCCAAGTATACTATTTTCGACAGCACAAGCTCATCACTATTTTCTTAAGTTAAAATCCTCTTTTTATACTGCTATACCATAATGGTTTTATCAGGGTTGATACTAAAGTTGCTGTCATCAATTTCGTGCTTAACGTAAGTACCATGATATCCACTACAATGGATGACCAAAACAGCAGTATATTTAGAAGCAAACTATCATACACTTGAATACTTGTGCACTGAACTCAGACCCATGTGTTGTAAATCTAGTCATTTACATTGAATTTTTGGCTGCCCATATATGCAATCGTGAGGTGTAGGACAACAAACTCTGAAAAAGCTCAAAATTGGCTGAAATTTGAAGTTTCATTGATTGATTTGGTTTATGTGAAAGACGAACAAAATACGAGACAACTTCAATTGTTATAATGTTTAGTTCTTTTCATATTTGTGTATTGAACCAACTTTGAGCTTTTCACTTAATACAAAAGATAAAATAATTCCATTTAATACCAAAGTTTAAATTCTTCTGATTTATGATGGACTTTGTGTTCCGGAAGATATAATGCTTTAAACAGAAATTATTCTAACTATTTTATTTTATTTTTTAGATTGTTGGAATTCATCAAAACCCTGTTTAAATATGCATATTATCGATCGAAATTATTTTAATATAAAAAAGCAACCATAGTTTTTGCGTTAGAAGACCGTGCTCTTTGGAAAACTCTAAAAACCGATGAAATTAAATTTAAAAAAATTGTTTTATAAATGATAATAAAAACTTTATAAATAATCTATTTGTCTTATTTAGATAAAGTAAACTAAAATAAATATATACCATTAAACATTCTATAACTTCTATTAAAAATATCAAAAATTTTATATTTTCCAGAGTTTAAAGAATTAGCAACATTTGGACGATCACAGCGTGGATATAAAATGCTTATATATAACGGATTCACTTTTGTTAAAGATCGCGAATTTATAGATTCAATAAATTGGAGATGTTCGTTATTCAAAAGATTAAAATGTCGTTCAAGAGCAATAACCAAAAATGTTGATGGATTGGAAAGAATAAAATTTACATATCCATTTCATACACATACAGTTTTTTCTAGGCGTAAATAATTATAATCAACTTTAGTTCTTTTTTTAAATAAAACAATTGAAAAACAAAATTACTTTGCGAATTAATATTTATTTTTGTCAATGTTGTGTTAGAATTATGATAATAATGTTAAAGTATTTTTTTTATATTAATTTTTTTTTTTTCTAGGAAGACGCTCACAGTTTTTGGACAATTTTTTTTATGTAACATCAAGGCGTGGAACAAAATTAGTTTTGTATGATGGTAATACATATACCCCGAATGATCGTTCTTTTCCAGGACAAAAATCGCGGACCTGGAAATGTTCATTGTATTATCGACAGAAATGTAAAGCAAGAGTTTTAACATATGAAACACAATATGGACAAAAGCTACGTGTTTCGTATCCATTACATTCACATAGTAAAATGTTACCTAACCAAAGTGGAAATTTATTTTCACAAATGGATATAATGTGACACATAAAATTATAAAATAAAATATAAATTTATTTATTTAAACAAAAAAAATGTTTTTTTATGATTTAATATATTTTATTTAATTTAATATATTTTAATTTTTCATGTTTATATTTATTTAATATATTCCTTTTTTATTTTAGGTTTCATAAAAATAAAAAGAGCAATTGAGGATATTGAATTAAAAAAAGAATTCGCTATAATAACAGGTCATCGTGGAAAACCAAAAATTTTAATAAACGGATATTCTTATGTAATCAATCGAATGCATAAAAATAATATTTATTGGAATTGTACATCGGTTAAATCGAAAAGATGTAACTCTAGAATTATTACAAGCTCGGATAAATGTTATATTAAGATAACATGTGGAGAACATAATCATCCAAAGCCTAAAAAGGAAGACGTTTATAATGTGATATCAAGGAATGGTTTGCTGGATAATTTAAAACATTCATAAAAATAATATTTATTAAATTAATTTTAAGAAAACTTAATTTATTTTGAATGAAGTTGAATTCGATTAAATTGTGTTTTTTTCCCCCTATTCCCTGTGGAGTGGGAAAAGCATAGCTCCTCAGCGTAACCCTGCTTGTCGTAAAAGGCGACTAATGTGGTTAAGTAAACAAATGTATGGAGCTGTTGTTTAAGCTACCTTTAATTTAAAAACTGACAGAAAAAAGCAATATTTCCGAAGGTAAATATTACTTTATGTTAAACTAAAGTTTTATAAAATTATAATATATTTCCAGGATTTGCGCTCGGAGAAAGGAAACTCAACGAGTAAGAAATTAATTTATTAGAATTGAATAAAAAAAAATTTTTTATACTGGGAAAATGGTTTTTGGTTGTAATTTTCATTTATTAAGTTTTTTTTATCGTGTCAACTTCGTAAATAAGAATAAAGAAAGCTAATAATCGCTGACAAAATACTTTTGTTTGGTCATTTGATTGTGGAAAAAATATTTAATTAAAATTATAACTAACTCTTAAACAAAGTTAATGCTATTTCTATCTTTTGGCTGAAAATTAATTTAACGAAGTTAATATCAATAATAAACTGTTTTGTACAAAAAGTTGACTCTTAGATTAGAAAATTAAAACTTTGAAATTACTGTTTTTGCATTGCATATTCGCATTGTATTGTAGTATTAAAATAAAAATCAACAAGTTGCGGGTGGTCTAGTTTGACCTCATTCACCAGTTTATTGTCAAGTATAAAATCAAATTTCCTTTAAAATGGCTGATTTGACAAAGCGAGAATAAAAGTCAAAAAATACTTGACGATAATCCATGATATCGGCAATATACAAGTTGGATGATACGAATTTCACTATTTTAACACTTTTCAAAAAATGCAGTTTTAACTATCTTTTGAAATTAATTTAAGGTTTTCAAAACAGTATGTATTCGAACTTTCATGTCAAATTCTGTGAACAGATTTTGCTGTAAGTGCAAATTTTTTTAACTATGTCTAAGCTTGTTAATTGGATGTTAGCCAACTTTTGAAAACTTTTAAACAAGGTTATTTGAGGATGTTTTGTAGTGCGTTTAAATTTTGTCGTGTTGTTTTCTCTTTATCATTATGTTAATAGAAGTAGTTTGTATAACGATGCCAAAATGTACTTCATTTTAAGCGAGTATGAAATTTAAAGCTCGAGCGTAGCGTACATTTACGCTTGCCAAAGTACATTTTGGCAAGTTATACACTATACTTTTTCTAAGGCAGTTAATAAACGTAAGAGTACATATTTTAATTTGTTTAAATACAACCTCTATATAGAATATATAAAATTTCTTCTAGTCACACTATGTAATTAGGAAAAATTTAATTTTCGTTATGTTCAAATTTTTGTTCAGCCTTAGAAAAAGAATATTAAATTTATCCAGAGCCGCGAAAAAATTAAATGAGATATAAATTCTACATTCTCAACTATATCTGATTTACATTTCTCCTATATATTCCTTGTCCTTTGATTGATCACTATTTAGCAAATAGGCGAAGTTATGTTGGTGCGAACCCAATTTTCTTTCATACGTCAATGCTTTATGATAAGTCGAGTGCTGTAGAAAACTAATTATAAAATATATTAAGGTAATGCCAAAGTAAACGCAACCGGTTATTTATTTGTTTGATATTACAGTTCTAACCGCCTAAAATTTTTGCTAAAAGAAAGGTTTGAATTTCAAGAAACTTATTGTTTTTAAAACAAATTGCTTGTAGCAAACGTTCAATTTTCGAATAGTTCACGAAGAAACACTGCAATGTTCACTTCCAACTAGCGACCTTATTTTTACTCTACATTTAGCTTTTTAGTTGTTGTAGCGACGATTGATTAAGTGCTACTCGTTCAATTCCGTTTCTAGTTTCAGAAACTCTGCTACAGTCCTTGGGCGGTACCACAGATCTTTCGTCGTGTCCGTCGAATTCTTTGGACATGCAAATAGGTGGAGATTATTTTCTGTGGCAAGGGACGTGCAGTCGTCGGCAATCGATTGTTAGTGATAAAATGGAGTTAGTTGGAACATTGCCGTCAGAACGATACTAATATATTTTTGCTTCTTAATATATGATCGAGATAAATGTTTTTAGTATTATGTGAGGAATGTTCTTTAATTTTCTGTTTTAAAATTATTAGCTTTTGGAATTAAAGGTTTTGAATAATTCTGTAACGGAAATAACAGTTGTAATAAAAATAACTTATTTAAAAATTTTCCCTTAAATTCTTTTGAACTTTTGATGGACAGGACATACATTTTCAATGATTCGTAAATTTTGATGTCAATATTAGTTTTCACTCTACGTTTGTCACATTTAAAAGAACTGTCTGATTTGAATTGGGTACATAGATAAATATATCGCACGAACTTATGATGTATACTATATGAACATAAAATTTATTAAATATCTAAATAATTTATTTTAGCAATTAATATAAGTTAATCTTTTTTTTTTTTGGAATCATTGTAGACAGTAAAGTTGATATAATTAAACTAAAGGAATGGCAATATTTTGCTGGACAACGTGGAAATCCAAAACTAGTGATACGTGGCAATTCATTCTTCCGTACAAAAGGCGATTCTCGTCGAACGTATTGGATCTGTTCACAATATCGGTCAAAAAATTGTAAATGTAAACTGATAACACAAAAAGATAGTATGATTGTTAAATTTACGAATAAATATCATACCCACGGTCCTGAATTTAATATTGATGATGAAAATATTGTAAAATAAAAATAAAAAATTTTTAAAGTAAAAAAATATATTTTTTTGTTCATTAAATTTTATATTTTAAAAATATTTTAATTTCTATTATAATTACTACATTGTTTTTTAAATTTATTTTAGGTGTTTTAATAAAAGTTCGTTCAACAGATTTACGTTTTGAAAGAGGAATCAAAGGAAAACCTAAATTATTGATGGGAGGTTTTGCATATTTTCGTAATAACGCAACAAGCGGGAAAACATATTGGCTATGTTCACGAAATCGATATTTAAAATGTAAAGCACGATTAATAACAAATGCTAATAGTGAAGATATAATTATAAAAAATCAGAATCATAATCATCCGTATGAGTATCGTGTGAAACCGCAAGAAATTGGAATACAATATACTAATTTCCCGTTTTAGAATTTTAATTATTGTAAATTTGTAATAAAAAGATTTTATTTTATTTAAACATATTTTTTTATTAATATTTTAATTTTATTTTAATAAATTTTAGATGGAATTGATTAAAAAAAATCGGGATACATCGTGGGATTTCCAAACTATTGAGAAATGGTAATTCATTTTTTCGTACAAAAAGTTTGGGTCACGTATTCCTAATGCATAATATCGGTTTCTAAAATGTATAAAAATATAAAAATAAAAATCATATTAATATATTAATAAAACACTTTAAGTCTTTGATTTTATTTATTCAATTTGTCTAATCTAATTATTTTATTTTTATTTTAGATGTTTTGATAAAAGTTCGTTCAACAGATTTAAGTTTTGAAAAAGGAATAAAAGGAAAACCAAAACTATTATTAGGTGGTTTTGCATATTTTCGTAATAATACAAGGTGCGGCAAAACATATTGGTTGTGTTCACGAAATCGTTATTTAAAATGTAAAGCAAGATTAATAACAAATATCGATAGTGAGGATATAGTTATAAAAAATCAAAATCATAATCATTTGCATGAATATCGAGTGAAACCAAATGAAATCGGAATACAATATAAACGTTTTCCATTTTGAAACATAATAAATGTAATTGTAATATAATAAATGAATTTTTAAAATGTTTGTGTTTTACAGTTACGAGTATTTTTTATAATAATTTATAATATATATGTTGTTCATTTTGTTTCACTAATAAGTTTCATTTTTATATTTTTGATTTCAGCGCTTACAATACAGCGCTATGTTAAAAATTTAACATTTGTTCCAGGACAACGAGGTACTCCGAAATTAGTTGTGGCAGGATATTCATTTGTTAGAAATAAAGGAAATTTTACAACAACATACTGGCGTTGCTCAAAACTGCGAACAAAGAAATGCAAAGCAAAAGTCGTTACGTATAAAACTGAAAATCGAATTTCATTAACATATTCAACACACAATCATCCTCCAGATTATAGTCAATTCAATGATGATTGTGTTAAAAATGATATGTGATTTCCATAAAATAGTCAAAAAAATAAAAACACAATTATAATACAAAATTCTAACAATTTTATTTTGTTAATTAGAAAATTAAAAAAATAGTTTTAATTTTTATTTCAATTACTAACAAATTTTTTTTCTTATTCTAATTCTAGATATGATACAGCATAAATTTTGGGAACCGGAAATGTTAACAAAATTACCGGATTCAAAAATTTCATTTGTTATGGGACAACGTGGACGACCTAAATTAATTTTCAATGGTTTTTCTTATATCTGTGCTAAAAAATTATATAATAAAAAATATTGGGTTTGTGCAAAACAACGTAGTAAAAAGTGTAAAGCTAGAGTTATAACCGATGCATCAGGTTTATCTATAAATACTCGCAATGTTTCACACAATCATCCCGAAGAATTTGTTAAGGATGAAATAGAGGAAGAAGCCGAGTCTTTGATTCTATCTAAAATTATGTCAAAAAATTCGTAAAAGAAATTTACTTTTTATTGTAAATATTATGAGTTTGAAACTTTCAAATAGTATTCTTTCATATTCTTTGAATAAAATAAAATAATGAATGTTAAACGTTTTTGTTTTTGATATAAAAAAATTATTTTTCACTGAAATTAAATTTATTTTTTACTAATTCAATCTTTTTTTTTTAAGATCACGACGATTCAACATCAAAACAAACAATGTTTGCAAAACGTTTTACAAGAAAAATGGAAATGATAAAAAATGTACAAGAATTAACATTTATAAAAGGACAACGACAAAAGGAGTTACTATTATATAATGGATTTACATTTGCGAAAAATAATGTTGTTGGTGAGACAACATATTGGTGTTGTCGGGCCCGGAAACATGGTATCGTTTGTAATGCAAGGTTGCATACAACGAAAAAAGTGAAATCAGAATTACATCAAATAACCGTTACTCAACCTAATCACAATCATCCGCCAACAACAAGAATGATTAAAAAAATACAAAGACAATTTAATATTGAAGATATCAAAATGTTAATTTCAGATACAGATGAATAACTTTTGCTAGTGTGTTTTTATTTTTTTTCTGTAGACATAAATGTATTATATTAATAAAACAATTTCTGAATAATGTTTAAATTATTTTAGTTAATTTAATTACTTTGGTAAATTGGTGTTTAGCAGAAATAATATGCCCATCTCGAATCGGTAAGTTTTCTTAAAATCTAAATGAAATTTTACTAACTAGTCAATATATTTACAGATGCATCACCATCACCCAGATGAAATGTAAGTCGTTTGTCGTTTTTATTGAAATTCAATTATTTTAAATTAAACTTAATATAGATGAATTAGATTTAATCTGGAAAAAAACATTATTTATGTTTGAGACGGTATCAACCTACTCGAATTGTTTTCGTCAATATGTAATTATATTAAAACAGATTGAATATGTGTTTGACTTATGTCTCGAGTGAAACTCGCAAATTTCGCACCAATAAAAAAAGATTTAAAATAAACACAATAAGCTTACTTGTATTTTTTTATGTCTCCATGACAATTAATAGCGTATTGTGTATGAACCCTTTATTTGAAAAAGGTTGTGAAACAAACGTTATCGCATTCGATATCTCAAAAGCAGTTTATAGAATTTGGTATGAAAACTTGCTCGCTAATCCGTACTCCAACTCTATTTTTGATTTGCATCCACAATTGCAGTAACGCAATAAATAGTTTTAATTTATAGATAAAAGTACGGAAAAATCTCGCCTGGAGAGATACCGCCATAAATGTAAATGAAGACTTAAAGAAAAGTTGCCGAATGGGATGACGACAAAGACAAAGAATGTAATACGTAAAACGAATTTTAACAGTCAAAAAGTAAATCTTCATAAAAATAATAACATTATTTTATTTTTAAGCTTTGGTGGTAAAAATGGCATCCGTTACAGGTTTGAGCTTTTTGATATCGCATAATGTTATGGAAAATATTTTAACTTCGTTTATGCTACTATTTGTAATATTATTTTACGCAAATAAATTTTTTAATTATTATAGTTTTGTTTTATTTTATTTTTGAAAATTTTATGTAAAATTATTCTTCTAGAACCACACTAACATATTATTTCTGTATTTCAGAGGATTCCCTTAAGACTAAATCACAAATAACAGATTTAGAACCAAATAAACTGATGCGTAGATATTCTACTGAAAAACTGAATAAGGTTTTGAAAACAATCCCAACGCCAATTTCTATTGTAGCACATAATAAAGAGGGTATTTCATCGCGGATTAATTATAAAGGGTTAAACTATAAAAGGCATTTCAAATATAAAGAAATTATATTTTGGCAATGTCAATATTATGAAACTTATGAATGCCGCGGCGCAGTTATATCAAAAGATAACTTGGTTTATTGTTTTGAATCAGAACATCAACATAAAAGGAAACAAGCACCTCCAGTGAATTGGAATACATGTATGTTTGATTAATTTATTGTTTTTATTTTTTTGGCAATTTATTCCGTATCTCATTCCTATATAATTACCATTTTTCTCTAACCGGAACAAAAACGCAGATTTTGCTATGGTATATTTTCCAAAAATATATGTATATATTGCATCTAATTGTCATAGTAATAGTTTCAAAAAGAATTATTTTTTGTGAATTAATTAAAAGTGAATTAATCTAAACAAAAATTAAAGTTTCAATAACGAATTGATTATTATTTGACAAATAATAATTCAAAGTTGTTTTTTAAATTTAATTTGAGATGTAAAAGAAATGTAATTGCTATTTTGAATATTTTAAAATTTTATTAAACAATAGATTAAATAATGGTTGGAAAATTTCTTTTTTGTTTTATCCGCTATCGCGTCGTAATATTCTTACTCACCTCAAAATCCATCATTTTTACTCCTAGTGAAAAAAATAACTATTTATTAATTCCAATTATATATTGCTTTTTTACAGTAACCAATAGTAAAAAAACAGTTCCGAACAAAGTAGTAATCACAAAACCAATGCAGTTACTCGAAAAAGTTTTAGAAGGTCCATCAACACCACTTAAATTAGTTCCAACACGAATCGGTGTAATGAAACTTGAACATAAAGGTTATCATTTTGTGCATTACTTCAATAAATTTGGTGTAAAATTTTACCGTTGTACTGAATTTGAATCATTAAATTGTAGAGCTTTAGTTGTTATGAAAGATAAATTGGTGTATGCTTTCAACACAAAGCATACTCATGATAATAAAACAAAATCAGTTGAAGTTATAAAAAATTCAGATATTGAAATTGATATCGAAAAAGCAACAAAATTAACTGAATCGAATCAAGTTTCAATGAATAATGACGAAGAGAAAAAACAAGAAAATTCAACAATGGTACGAGATACTACCGATTTTAAACATTTGTTACAGACAAGATTAAATTCAGTTCTTCGAGGAACAAAATGAAGGTTCTTATAATTGTTATTTATTTTATTAGTTACTGAATTTTATTTTTTTTTTTGGTTTTTAATTTCTCGTTTACATAAATAAAAGAAAATCCTAAGTAATTCCATGACATATGAGTAACGTGAAATATAACATATGCACTGGCAATAGCAGTGAGATATCACTAGCGCCAAGGTGATATCTTAGGGGTGCTGATGAACAAACTGAATTCAGTGAACGGGCGCACTTTAGGTCTTAGTTAAAGAATATTTGTTTATGATGGCACACAATTGATTGCTCGAAGAAACGAGCTTTAATTTAACTATGGGTGGGCTTTAGTCATTGAGGAAGGCAGTACGTCACATAATCAATTTTCATTTTGTTCCTGTAATTTCTTTTTTTAAATTTCATGCTTACCACTTATTTTATTTTTATCATTAATCATTAATCATTTATTTTCATTCATTGTGTAGAGAATTTATACGACAAATTTTTCTCTTTAAGACTCTTGTTTTTGCGTGTTTGTCTCCTCTTTCAGTTAGGTCATTCGCCAAAATTTATGACTACTCATTTCTCTGGATTTAAAAAAGCAGAGGTTAAGCTCTTACCAATTTGACAAGTTCTTATCGAAATTTTTCAACCGAATTTGGTTGGCAAAAATATGCTGGAAGAATGTTCTGGATATCTCTGGAATCGAAATTAGTCAAAATAGCACAATCACTATGTACTACATAAAACTAACCATAAATCGACGAAACTCTAGCAAACGCAAATTTTTTATATGTAACGAAAATATTCACTAAACATGCTGGCATTCTTAAACCGGTCATTCGGGAAAGCTAAAACATCAGTGCGGTGCATGTTTTACTCCTTTCTTTCAGTTTATATATTCGAAGATTTGTGACCGATAATTATTGGAGTATCATTCTCGCCATTACTCCCAACAACACACAAACCACATGCACCAATGTAGAGTATTGCATATAGAATCGATAAAATATTGTGACGATTATGGAAGATGATAGAACACAAAAACAATAGAACTTTCAAGAAAATTCTCGTTAGTTCTACAAATATAAAAATCAAAAGATACAAAAGGTAACAATGCAACCAAAGTAAACATTTAATAGGAAGTATTTGTTTTATCGAATAAGGATTGGTTAACGAAATAAAAATTGGTAAATAAAACAATTGAAAAGAATAGATTTCACACCTAGGTGTTAATATTTGAAGATCGTCTTATTGTTGATAAAGGAAAAAAAAAAGGGTGTGTTCTATCTAGAACATTACAGCAGTTTCGAGGCTATTTCATGTAGTATATATAAAAGGTGTTGTTCGAGGATACAACCAGTATAAAATTGTTAGTGATACAAAAAGTATAAAAATTTAGCAGTGATAAAGGCGAAGTAAAATTGAAAGTGTTATAAGTAGAAAGTTAAAAGTGATATTGTGAACAAGTATAAAAGAATTATAAGTGGTGAAACATTGTTAGTACAAGAAGAACTAAAAGGGGAATAGTAATAGGAGAAATATTTTTATTGTAAAATCTTGAACGAATAAAATTATAACGTTTAGAAAATCCATTGTGTTTTGAATTTCCTGATTTAGTGATCGAACTAAATAATTGTAGCTCGGCTAAAAAAACGTTACAACTGGTGTCAGAAGTGAAATTGGGAAATAAGATGGAGTTGAATGGATTAAAAGTTCAAGATCTGAAGAGTGAATTGGAGAAAAGAAATCTTTCAACAACGGGAACCAAGAATGAGTTGAAAGAACGATTAATAAAAGCTATGGAAGCAGCTGGATTGGATCCAGAAAAATATCGTTTTGGGCAAGAAGAAGCAGATGAAAATATTGAAGATAAAGATGGTGCTGTTGAAGCAACGAGGCAAGTCGTACCAGCAAACAACGACTTTGCACAGCTAATGGCTATGATGGAGCAAATGAGTTTCAACATGAGAGCGGATGTAAAGGCAAACATGGAGGTTATGAACAAAAAGTTAGATTTGCAAAGTAACAGCATGAGTAATGAAATGAAAAAGTTAGATGTCAACATCAATCAACAGTCTGCAAACATCGCTTCAAGTCGAGAAGAAATTAGCTTGGTTAAAACACACATCGACGAGAAACTTCTACAGATGGCAGCGAATCTACGCATCGAAGTAGAGAAAATTGTGGATGAGAAAGTCGAGAAAGTGCAAAAAGAAGTTGAAGTTCTGGAACAGAAAGTGCAATCGAAAGTAGATGACTTTAAAGTAGAAGTAGAAAAAAGGCTTCTAGATGTTGAAATAATAGCTAAAACATCACATCCGGTTCAACAAATACAGGGCATGAAGTTAAAACCGCCCACATACGATGGTACATCATCGTTTGGAATTTTCAAATTCCAATTTGAAACAGCAGCTGATCAGAACAGTTGGAACGAAACACATCGTGTGGCAGCTTTAATAGTGGCACTGAAGGGTGAAGCAGCAGAAACAATACAATCAGTTCCAGAACAAGATCGAAGGAGCTACAATGAGATCATGAAGGCTTTAGATCGCAAATATGGTAGTGACCACAAACGGGAGATATACAGACTTGAGTTGAAGGGTCGCTACCAGCGAATAGGAGAAAGTCTGCAAGAGCTTTCGTCTGCGATCGAACGTCTGGTACATATGGCACATGGAAATACATCACCAGACTATATGGAAAGAATGAAGATAGATGCGTTCATCGACGGCATAAGAGATCCAGAGACGCGAAAGTCAGCTGTGATGACACCTAAAGCTACATTTGCTGAAACAATAGCTTGTGCATTGACTAGTGAGACGGCACAAGCAATTGTCAAACCAACAATCAAAGTACGCCGTGTAGAAATGGAAGAAGAGGATAGTTTTAGGCCCCAAAGAAGATCTGGAGAATTTAACAGTAGAATAAGATGTTGGGTATGTGACAAACTTGGTCACATATCTCGAGAATGCAGAGAGGCTAGACGAAAACGGGGCAGATCAACATCACCAATCAGACGGAGATCATCTGAAGAAAAGGCTCAAGCGGGAGAGGATGGTCAAATAGCAGCGGAAGGGTTTAACTAAAACGAGTCAGCTTTAAGGGGCGTAAGCTGGCTCCCACAACCGAATGCCCCATAATCTCCATCCCTATTTCAAGAATCGCAAGGAATGGTGACAGTTTAACGATTGGAGCTAAAATTAATGACAACAACTGTATCATTACGCTAGATACTGGAGCAACTCGCACAATAGTCCGTACAGATTTACTAAAAGGGGAATTACAACCAGCAGAAAAATATCGAATACAAACAGCAACAGGGGAAAGTGCAACTATCAGGGGAAGCAAAATTGCCGATATAAAAATTGGAAATACGCACTTTCAACATGAAGTTCTAGTGGCAGACATCGTTGATGAAGTAATTTTGGGAATGGACTTCATGAGGCCGAATGGATTTGTAATAGACGCTGGAAATGGAGTACTCAAGTATGGTAACGTAGAGTTGGTTCTTCAGATGAATGGTGCAGAATCAAGTATGAGGCGAATAATATTGGAGCATCGCGAAAAGCTGCCACCTAATACCGAAACAATCGTCTGGGGAAGATTGGAGGGAGATTCTGGGTCACCAAGGTTGTGGGTTGTGGAAGCCAATGAAAATGGTCTTCAACATCAAGAGATCATTATAGGGAAAACATTAGTTGTACCAGATGAAAACTTAAGAATACCGATAAGAACACTAAATCTGTCCGACAAAATAAAAACCCTCAAGAAAGGAACAATCGTCGGTAAATGTGAAGAAGTAACTACCATTGTGAAATGTGAACAACAGCACACAGAAAGGAAAGTCGAAAATCAAACGCAGAAGAAAGAAATACAAAATCTACTACAGAAGTGGACAACAGAGCTTACAAAAGAACAAAAGAAAGAAGCAGAGCAGTTGCTCGAACGTTATTCGTCCATCTTCTGCAGCACATCAGCAGACAACGGAAGAACTAATCTGGTTAAACGTAAAATTGACACGGGAGCAGAGATGCCGATTCGCCAAGCACCAAGAAGATTACCATTAGCAAAACGGGAAGAAGCTGATAGAATGGTAAAGGATATGAAAATGGCTGGTGTTATCGGGCAATCAGATAGTCCATGGAGTTCACCTGTGGTTTTAGTTGGAAAGAAGGATGGAACTATGAGATTAGACTATAGAAAACTGAATGCAGTAACAAAGAAAGATAGCTACCCATTACCTCGAATTGATGATACCTTGAACACATTATCAGGTGCCAAATTATTCTCAACATTAGATCTGCAAAGTGGTTATTGGCAGGTAGAAGTCCAAGAAGAGGATCGAGAAAAGACAGCGTTTAGTGTGGGTAGTGGGCTATGGCAGTTTAACGTTATGCCATTCGGACTATGTAATGCTCCCGCAACATTTGAACGTTTAATGGAACGTGTGCTGAAAGGATTGCATTGGAGAACGTGCCTTGTGTACTTGGACGACATCATTGTAATGGGCAAGGATTTTGACGATCATTTGAAGAATTTAGAAGAAGTCTTCGAGAGAATCCAAGCAGCAGGACTAAAATTGAGTCCAAAGAAATGTACACTATTCAGAGAAGAAGTAAAATACTTGGGGCACAAAGTAACAACGAATGGAATACACACAGATGCTGATAAGATCACAGCAGTAAAAGAATGGCCAAGACCTAAGAATTTACATGAACTTCGCAGTTTTCTGGGATTGTGCACTTACTACCGACGTTTTGTACCAGGATTTGCCAATGTTGCTAAGAGTCTACATGAGCTCACGAGGAAGGATAAAGCTTTTGAATGGACCGAAAAGCAAGAAGATGCGTTTGTGGAGCTTCGGAAAAGATTGTGCACAGCACCAGTTCTGGCTTACCCTATACCAAATTTTAAATTCATATTAGACACTGATGCCAGCAATGATGGTATAGGAGGAGTGTTATCCCAAGAAATTGATGGACAAGAAAAAGTAATAGCTTATTACTCAAAAATACTGTCCAAGCCAGAAAGGAACTATTGTGTAACCCGTAAAGAATTGCTGGCTATAGTGGAATGTGTAAAACATTTTCACAAATATTTGTACGGTCAAAAATTCCATTTGAGAACTGATCATGGAGCATTGAGGTGGCTACTGCAATTTAAGAACCCGGAAGGACAAGTAGCACGATGGATTGAACGCTTACAAGCTTATGATTTCGACATTGAACATCGAAGGGGAAGTGCACATGGAAATGCTGATGCATTATCAAGAAGGCCATGCCAGGTGGAATGCAAGCACTGTAATCGGGCGGAAAGTAAGGAAAACATTATTGATGTCAGGCTTCTGCAAGTGCTTCCTAGTGAAGACTGGACGCATGAAGTGGTAAGGAAGGAGCAACTGGAAGATCCGAGCTTGGCACCAATAATAAAGTGCAAGGAAAAGGGAGAAAAACCTACATGGAGTGAGATTGCCGATAAAAGTCAAACATTGAAGGCATATTGGGCACAATGGGACAGCCTCTGTATTGAAGATGGATGCTTGAAAAGAATTTGGGAAAGTCCTGACGGATCAGTTAAAGAATCAATGATAGTAGTTCCCAAAATAAGAATACCTCAAGTATTAAAGGAATATCATGAAGGAACCAGTGGCGGTCAGCTGGGTATTAACAAAACCCTTGCTAAAGTACGGCGTAGATTTTATTGGTCAGGAGCACGTCAATCGGTAGTGGAATGGTGTCAAGCATGCGATCAATGTGCGGCTGCAAAGGGACCTGCAAGAAGAAGTCGTGGTAATATGAGGCAGTATAATGTAGGAGCACCATTCGAGAGAATTGCGATGGATGTAGCTGGACCATTTCCGACGTCTGATAACAACAACAAATATGTGCTAGTCATAATGGATTATTTTAGCAAATGGCCAGAAGTGTGTGCAATACCAAACCAAGAAGCAACAACGATCGCTGAAGCAGTAGTTAGCAATTGGATAAGTCGCTACGGAGTACCGATGGAGATTCACACAGATCAAGGAAGAAATTTTGAATCTACCATATTTCAAGAAATCTGTCAGATACTTGGAATTAATAAAACTAGAACAACTGCTTCACATCCCCAATCAGACGGCATGGTGGAAAGATTTAATGCTACTCTTGAGAAATATCTAGCAAAAGTAGTGAACAAGAATCAACGTGATTGGGATCGTCATATTCCGTTATTCTTGATGGCTTATAGATCAGCAGTGCATGATACAACCAAAACGACGCCTGCTACAACCATTTTTGGAAATGATTTACGGCTACCTGGTGATCTGAAGTTTGGGATTATTCCATCGTCAACATTATGTGTACAAGATTATGTTAATAAACTTCAAAAAGAACTTGAGGAGGTACACACGTTTGTCAGACAGAAAGCACAGATATCCAGTGATCGAACGAAGGCTCGGTATGACATTCGCGCAAACAACAAAGGATTTGAGGAAGGACAACTAGTGTGGCTACACAATCCACAGCGGAGAAAAGGACTATCTCCAAAACTACAAACATCTTGGGAAGGACCTTATACCATCATAACAAAATTAAACGATGTCGTTTATCGAATAAAGAAAGGTCAACGAGCGAAACCAAAAGTCGTTCATCTAGAAAGATTAGCACCCTACAGAGGGGGAGATTTAGATTCTATTCGGGACGAACAGAAATAAGTGGGGGAGAATGTGACGATTATGGAAGATGATAGAACACAAAAACAATAGAACTTTCAAGAAAATTCTCGTTAGTTCTACAAATATAAAAATCAAAAGATACAAAAGGTAACAATGCAACCAAAGTAAACATTTAATAGGAAGTATTTGTTTTATCGAATAAGGATTGGTTAACGAAATAAAAATTGGTAAATAAAACAATTGAAAAGAATAGATTTCACACCTAGGTGTTAATATTTGAAGATCGTCTTATTGTTGGTAAAGGAAAAAAAAAGCGTGTGTTCTATCTAGAACATTACAGCAGTTTCGAGGCTATTTCATGTAGTATATATAAAAGGTGTTGTTCGAGGATACAACCAGTATAAAATTGTTAGTGATACAAAAAGTATAAAAATTTAGCAGTGATAAAGGCGAAGTAAAATTAAAAGTGTTATAAGTAGAAAGTTAAAAGTGATATTGTGAACAAGTATAAAAGAATTATAAGTGGTGAAACATTGTTAGTACAAGAAGAACTAAAAGGGGAATAGTAATAGGAGAAATATTTTTATTGTAAAATCTTGAACGAATAAAATTATAACGTTTAGAAAATCCATTGTGTTTTGAATTTCCTGATTTAGTGATCGAACTAAATAATTGTAGCTCGGCTAAAAAAACGTTACAATATATTTGCAAATATGCCAACAAATGAAGAAATACACCGTTTTTAGAATTGCAAATAAATCTGGAATTATAAATTAAATTAGTCAACATGAAATGGTACTCTAAACCAGTAGCAATGAACCAGTGTGGTTCTTTTGTATAGAGAGTATGATCGTTTCGGAGTAAGTAATTGACAGTTGTGACGCCTAATATCTAAACGTTTTTATATTCACGTTATTTTTCGCGAAATATTTACATATCCTAAAACATTACTTTATTTAAATTAAATGTTAATAAACGAAAATTATGATTTTTTGCAATTAATATGTTTTAATTTTGGGTGTGTGCTGTTGTGATTTAATTTTAACATATATTGCATATGTAAATTTATTTCTACAAGGTTTACAAGCAATCACTGGACCGATATTTCCAATTAAATTCCAATAATTCTGTTAAACTAACACACATCTGTTTGTCATTCTAGCTTGTTTTTATTTTACAATACTCTCTTGTTCTTTGGCTTACAAAAGGCAGTGTTGGCTTAGTCGATATGATGTCGGTCTGGCGATTTGAGGTTTAGGGTTCGATGCCCACTGAGAATTTATATTATAATTATTTCAATCTAAAAATTTGTAACGTTTAGCAGTGCAACCTAGACCACCAGATAGGAGCAAAGATTCCACTTACTAAAGTTATAGATTTGTTTACCTGACCGTTGTCCGATTCCCGCTCTGTCGACTTGGCTCAGTCTATCTGTCGTGGGTTTGAATCGGCAGTCAGGTAACTTAGACGACCTTCCCTACTTACCATCATTTTCGTTGAACCATGTGCTTTCTCACAATAAAGATAAACCCTTAATCTACATTAGGTAGATGGGGAGACCAATTGTATATTGATTATAGAATTACGGCCCCACAACCCGGTAAGTCGTGACGTTAATATAAAAAAAGAACTCGGATTAACATAAACAATCCAAAAAAAACTTAAACCTTAAACTCACCAATTTATATGCAATCCACTAGTGTAGCCGGCATGTCCATTTCTCGCTCCAAAATTAATACAAAAGTGAATTCTTGTTTAAAACGCCACTTATGATTTATTCCAAATTCAAAATTTTATAATTAATATTTGATTTTAATGCAGTTGTGTTTGTTTTTAACAAACTTATTTTTTGTATTCAAGAAAAAAAAATTTTACGTTATCACCCAAAAAAATAACTTAACAATTTGGCGAATCAATCAATGAATTATATTTTTTTTTCTAATGAAATTGTGATATTACACACTTTTATTTTTATTTTTTAACACAATATAACAACAAAATAAATGAAAACTTTAATATTTGTTTTTAATGCAATTGTGTTGGTATTTAACAATATTTTTTGTATTCAATAAAAAATTTTACTTTATCACCCAAAAATAACTTAACAATTTAAAACGAAATTAATAAAAGAAAAAAAAAGAACAAAAAAACCAGAACAAAAAAATAAAAACTCTTTTGACCGTAGTTTTCAATACCGCGTCCGCGTTCAGAGATAATTTAACAGTCCCCAACCAATCTTTACTCGCTTTCCTTTAAACCTCGGTTTAATATGAGCTCTTGAAATGCTCTTGATCGAGAAAAAAAATAATAACAACGTAGAAATAACATAGAAATTCCAGAAATTTAAGTAAATTTTGGGAATATTTATTTTTCACACAATTAAGCTAAAGATTTTTTGGATTATAAACAAAACAAAAAGGCTGAATTTCAGACTTATGAAGAAAAGAAAAAAAAACAAGAATTAAATCAAGTGAAATTTGATTAACACAAGTTAATGAGTAATTTGAGTAGGGTAGCGAAATGAGTTAAGTTAATGAGTTACAAGTTAATAAGTTAATGAGAAGGGTAGCGAAATCCGGAATTCGACTTCAACGCCGTGCTGCCTGGGTAATGCTGACAGAATTAGGTTGGTGTATTGGAGACAAGCAGAGTAAAAACTGCTTAGTCAATGACGCTATATCAGGGTGGATTGGCGCCTTAAAACCAATACGACTCAAGCGTCTGTTCTCCATCATATCAAGGGCGGCTTGGAGCAGGCGTCTGTCTTGGATCAAACGGCTCGCTATATAAACGTTAAAAAAGGTTGTTTCTGGTAACCTTAAGATGCAGAACGAACCCATTTACGACAATTTGGGCTGGGCCTAAGGTTAACACCCTAACCCCGGAAAAAAAACTTTGTTAAATTTGGAAATCAGAAAGAGAATAACAGACCGGACCTCAAAATAGAATTTTACCTGGACGTGAAAAAGGACCAGACTACCGAATCGGAACGTGCGCAGCCTGAGCACTCCTAATGCTCTAATAAGTCTTGAAACAGAGGCTCAGAGGTATAGGTATATGGATATTATTGCTCTGCAAGAAATTAGACAACAAATAATTGGAAAACAAGATTTGGATAGTCACTCTTTATACTGTAGCGGTCATCCTTCTCGAAGGGAATTTTGTACTGGGTTTCTTCTCTACGCTGGGTTTCTTCTCTACCCACTGAAGCTAAGACCGTTGACGAGAAGGATGATGTCTACATAGCTCTGGAAGAGGTTATGAAACAAATACCAACACGCGACTTCATTATGGGTCTTGGTGACTTTAATAGGCAGGTTGGAAGAGATATCTCTTATGGAAATTTCGTGGGTCCCAACAGCCTGCATTTGAATTCGAATGATAATGGTGAGAGAATGACTGAGTTTGCATTATCAAATAATTTGGGAATTGCCAGTACTTTCTTTCCGCATCGATCGATTCATAAGCAGACTTGGGTCTCACCGATTGGACCCTCGAAATCAAATTGATCACGTCCTAGTAACATCACGTTTCTTTTCGAGCGTTCTGGATGTGCGATCCTTTAGAGGTGCATACATTGGAAGTGACCATTTCCTTGTATGTGCCGTAGCATAGCTTATCGTATAAGGTTCCACTTTCCAAATCTAGGCATTTCAAAATCCAAGCATTTCCTGGTATCGACGATATAACATCTGAAATGATTGTACATGGTGGTGAAACTCTATCCCTAAGATTGTTTGAACTTGTTCAAATGATCTGGAGGACTGAAACCATGCCACAGGACTGGAACTCAGCTATGCTGATACCAATCCATAAAAAAGGTAATCGCTTACAATGTGCAAACTACAGAGGCATCGCTCTCCTCGGCACAGCATATAAGATCTTGTCATAAATTTTGCTAGCCAAAATCAATCCTTTTGCTGAACAACTATTTTGAGAATATCAGTGTGGTTTCCGCCAAGGCCGAGGTACCACCGATGCACTATTCTCGAGAAGGATGATTTTGGAAAAGTGTCAAGACTCGAGAGTTCAACATACCTGTGCACCAACTCTTCATTGATTTCAAGCAGGCCTACAACTCTCTCGAACGAGAGACTCTATGGTCATCTCTGGAGTCAATTGGAATCAATGGTAAACTGGTATCACTATGCAAAATGACAGTACAGAACTCTCAATGCTGTGTACGAGTAGAGAACGAAATATCAAAGCTTTTTAAAGTCGACACCGGCTTAAGACAAGGTGATGCTATCACTCCTATACTTTTTAATTTAGCCTTGGCATATGTGTGCCGCCACAAGAAACTACCGACTAACAACAATATCTTGTCAGTAAACTTAGTACAGATGATGGCTTACGCTGATGATGTTGTCATCCTCGGCCGAAGCGAAGCTGTTATGAGTGAGACTCTCAAGTCGCTTGAGAGTGGTGCTAGAAAAATTGGTCTGCAAATTAACTACGATAAAACCAAATATATGAATGTTTCAAGAGAGGCTGAGAAGAAACATTTGATGTGTGGCGATAAACGAATAGAGGGAATTGAATCTTTTAAATATTTGGTATAAATGCTTGACTCAACCAACAGCATACTTACAGATATAAAGGCTCGAATCACTGCAGGTACCCGAACTTTCTACTCAATTAAACCTCTCCTTGGATCACCGTATGCATCAACTAACACCAAGTTCAAGTTATAAAAGACATGGATTAGACCGGTTGTGATGTATGGATCACAAAAGTGGACCCTTACTCAAAATGACGAATCACATTTATCTGTATTTGAGCGTAAGATCCTACGCTACATTTTTGGTCCACTTAAGACAGACGATGGACAGAACCCGGTATAATTTTGAGATCAGAGACCTTGAGGGTCCTGATATAACAGGTTGTATCGGTTCTAATAGGATTGCTTGGTTTGGGCATGTTTTGCGAACTGACTCACAGTCTGGAATGATTAGAAAAATGTACGTTAGTATCCCAGGGAGTGGACGACCGCGAGGTAGACCACGACTACAATGGGAGACAGACGTAATAAACGGCCTTAAAAAAATTGGCTGCCATGGTAATTATGTCGCTGTTGCGAATGGCCGTGGTGAATATTCAAAGCTGATTAGCCTGGCAACGCTCCTACATGGGGCATGAACGCCAAGAAAAAAAATGAGTAATTTAACGTTAATTATTTGTTTTTTTAAAATTTACAAAAAACGAAACTTGGGCAGATTTTGAAAATGCTGATTTGCATGATTTGCAAAAACAAAACATGGGCATATGTGTTGAAAATAGATATGATGTCATAAGACATCAAAATTAAGAAATTAAAGATTTTCTGAAATAAATAGAATTTGCGACGAAGGGGATATAATAAGTCTTTGACACGAAAGTAATGTGTCTGAAATTCCCTTGGTCACAAATTTATAGGCAAGGTTTAAAAAATATCCCATGTAATTATAGCATGTACGTCGCTGATGCAGTGGTTGGACGTATTTGGACAATTATGTTTCGGGCTCTCATTGCTTGTGAACAATAAATGCTTTTAATTTTCGATATTATATAATATGTATATCTTGGGCTACGAACAGAGTGGAAGCTGTGAGCGTTGCTGTGCGCAAAGCGGCGTTGAAAGCGTTGATACCTACAAAACTGCACACGTATAATCAAATGAGAGTGAAGCAAACACCTTCGCTTCAACTGCGGACACTCTATGCTTGTAGCACATCTCACAACTTTCACTCCGTTCGTAACCTGTTACAAACCAAGCCATTAGCCATTTTTTTGCCTGTTAAAAAAAATTTATTTTATTCGATTCGATTTTTGTGAAAACTACTGAATTGAATTAATTTAAATTTGCTGTGTATACTCTGGTCAACCAGAGCTTTAATATTTGAAAATTTCAAACCAATTGTGTTAGCGGCTTAGGAGTTAAGAAACCTATTTTCGATCTCTCCAATTTTGTTCAAATATGTCTTTAATGAACACTGAGTTTGCCTTGAGTACACACAGCAAGTTTTAGTGTTACATCGCTTCTGTAGTTTTCGTTTTATTCGAATTTTAATATCTTCGAAAATTTTAACATATATGAAAAAATTGCCCGATTAACAGGCAAACAACAACACCAGAAGATGTGTCATACTAATATCGGAGATATGAAAAAATTGTTGTTCACCAGCATCGAACCCTGAACTTAATTGCTGTAGTCCGTAGTTTAACCATTCCTCCATAAACTCATATACTGAAATTACGATGGTTCTTTCCCATACAAAAGTTGAAGTAATGACAACCTCATCTCGAAGTTGGCAGTTTATTATTCAAACAAAGACAAAATACTTGCAAACAATTTCAATGTGATTGGGACAACTACATGTAAATCTTTTCCTGACAACAGAGGTTTGTTAAAATTATACATCCAATATAACAGTAGTTGAATAAAACTAATAACTATTTCCATCAATAAAATTTTCTTTGGTCTTATATCATGAATTTTTCATTTTAAAATTGAAGTATTTGAAATTAATTGAACTATATTTTATTTTCACACAAATATTTCATGTGATTGTCTCAACTACATCGTTCTATAAATGTACAGTTGTTGAAACAAATTCGTAGTTCTATTCGCCACACTGAAAAAAGATGTCCTATTTCCAATCGAAATGCAATTGTCTCAACCTCACTACTCTCAATCAAACTACGAAATTGCTTCAACAACTATACAATTATAAATCGATGAAGTTGAGACAATCACACGAAATATTTATGTGAAAACAAAATATAGTTCTATTAATCTCAAATACTTAAACTTTAAAATGAAAAATTTTTTTCAGGGAAGTAGTTATTATCTTTATTCAACTACTGTTATATTGGATATAACAGTTTATATTTTAAATAAACCTCATTCTGTTGTTAGGAAAATGTTATCGTATAGTTGTATCAATCACAGTGAAATTGTTTGCGCATAATTTTTCTTTGCATGAATAATCAACTGCCAACTTCGAGATGAGGTTGTCATGAACTTCAATTTTTTTTCAGTGCATATCTGACCGCACGGTGAGGTTGAGACAACTGCATTTCGATTGGAAATAGAACATGTTTTTTTCAGTGTGAGAATGATGAGTAGCCCATTTGAATAAAGTGAGTTCATGGAAGTATTAAGTCAAAACCTAGTACTCCAGGGACGGACGAACAAAGTGAACTATAGAATGATTCAGAAGTTGGGTACGGAAGCAACACAAAATTTACTCTCCGTACTCACTGAAAGATGGATGGAAAATAAAATCCCTGATAAATGGAAAGAATGTAGAGTGGTTGCAATGCCCAAGACGGACAAGGATCCTGAAGTGGCAACAAAATATAGGGGTATTTCTATGTTGAATTTGGTGAATGGAGTGCTGAAAGAATGAATGAAGAGATTTATAAATGAGAATAGTTTGTTACCAGACACAACACATAGTTTCAGAAAGAATAACTTAGCAGTAAAGTGTGTTTAAAAGTATGCATGTGCAGTGAGTTGCGGTATTTTTGGATGTTGAGAGAGCATATGATTATTTAGTTCCTAGGAAATTGATTCAAGTTCTTACGGACTTTGGATTTGCGTATGGAATAGGAGTGTATGGTGATGGCTCTTTAGTTAGTTTTCGTAAGTTGATGAAAGTTGAGAATGCATGCGTAAAGATGGTTGGTATGGGGGGCGATTAATTCGACCTCAATCCACTGATTTTATTCGGAAGTTGGTAATTCGCCTCTTGATTATAAATGAGAGTAGATCACAGTACGGGAGATAGTCCGAATGAAAACGAACAAAAATCAACTAATCGAGGAAATGTTAACAACGTTGGAGAACAAACTCCCTTTTAAAAACATTTACAGGGCAACCATTTTGACCGAAAACCTAAAGGAGTTCTTGTCAATTGGAAATATGACTCCAAGGTTTCCAAGGTCTAAGGTTGTAGTTTGTTTAGATTTTGGGAAACATAACAAGAATGAAATGAATGAAACTATAGTCCAAAGACTGAATGCGTGTGCAACTGTTATATCGCGCATATTTTGCTGTGTATACAAATGCTAGGTAGTGTGAATGAAGATGAATGTGGAGTGGGAGTGTTTGTGCCTGTCACAACTCACAAACTATGAACACTAGATTAAAATGGCGAGCAGCATCTGTATAATGAATGCTGAGTTGAAAGAATTGTGATTTTCTCGGATTCCAAGAGTTGGATAATCTTGCTACCAAAACGGAAGAAGTAGCCAGGGCAATGTATATGTGGATATGATATTTGAACTAGTGGGAGGACACCAGTGTGACGTATCCATACAATGTATACCAGCCCACTGACCGATCACTGGAAATGAAAGAGAGGATATGTTAGCGAAAAGGAGCAGCCTGAATGAGTAAGCCATAGTGTATGGAAAGAATGATGCAAGAGATATTAGAGTGAAAGGTACAAAGTACAAAGAGCTAGTTTGTACCCCATTGAGAAAACCTTACTACAAGGACCTCAATGGAAGTACAAGAATTGATTGAGAACAACATGAAAGAACAATTGAGAGGATACGAATGAACCATAGCAATTGGAAGGATTGTTTGTACAAGCGTCATATGATTGAAAATAATTTGTGTGAAAGATGTGGTGAGGTGGACGATATTAAGCATCTGATTCTGGTGTGTCCGGTTCATGACCAGGTCAGGTTGCAGTACATTGCCCTCCAAGAGTGAGAGGTTTGACTCATATCTTAAAGATATAAGTCAAACGAGATAGAAGTTTGAGTGTGGAGGAACGAATTGATCTGCAAACGACACACCGTAAAAGGGCAAGTTTTTTTGTGAAAGGATGATGTTATCGACAGTTTTCTAATTATACTTTTAGTTATATAATTTGATAACACTATAATAATTGATAAAAAAAAATTTTGTATTATTATGCAATTATGCTAGCAAATTGATAGGCAATATTGCCCCAAAATAGAGGTTATGCCTTTAAATAAAAAAAAATTCAATTGAAAATGTCGGATCAAAGGATTAAACCTCATAGAAATAAATTTACATATGTAAATTGCGTATGTTACATATGTAAAACACATTAATTTTAACTGCATTAATTGAAAGAAAAAAATCAAAATTTTGGATTATTTCAAATATTTAATTTAAATAAAATAATTTAATGTTTGTGTTGTAAAAATTAGGTGAATATAAAAACATTTGTTTATTGAGCGTCACAACTTCAAATGACTTACTCTGACACCATCATACTTGCAAAAAGCTCATTGCTGAGCACCATTTCTTGTTGACTAATTTAAGCTATAAATCCAGATTTAATTGCAATGGTTTTGGGAGTAATGGCGAGTAAGATACTCCAATAATTATCTGTCAAAAATCTTGGCGTATATAAACTAAAAGAGAAGATTAAAACATTCACCGCGCTGATATTTCAGCTTACTCAAATAATTGGTCTAAGAATACCAGCATGTTTAGTGAATAGTTTTGAGTCATTCCATATGAAATCATCAAATTGACAAAGCCAACATATTTTAGATTTTGCTCAAACTTTGTGTGAATGTTCTTTAGAGTTCCAAGGACCAAAATTCACAAGGATTTAATTTTCGCTGGCGCCACTTCCGGTCTACACACAATAAAGCACTTGAAAAGTCTTATTTTTGTATTTTGCGGTTTAAGCTGTAAAAATGTTTCTTTTAAAGAAATCTACTCGATCAAGGTGGAATTATAAAGCTGAAAGGTGGTATTTTCTAAAACAAAAATAAAAATTGACATAATTCATATATCTGAATAATAACAGGGTATTGAAAATATGTCTTGTGATTTTCAATTGACACCAGTGTCTGCACTGTTAAATATAAAATTCTAATCATTCTCAAATATCAAAGTGCACATATCGTTAGAGAATTAAAAATTTGGATTATTTCAAAAGATCAACTACCGATCTGTTGAACTATGTAGCACATCTTTGGAATAGCATACTTGAGAAAGGTGGTGAAACGTACGTAATCGCATTAGACATCTCAAAAGCATTTGATCGAATCTGGCATGCCAACTTGATCAACAAGCTCGTTGCGTACGGTTTTCATCCCGCAGTCGTGAAGTTGATTCAAAATTTTCTGTCTAACCGATACATCTCGGTATCTATAGATGGCTTTTCTTCTGAGTCCAAATTAATTAACGCTGGTGTACCCCAAGGCTCAGTTTTATCTCGTACTTTATTCCTAATTTATATCAACGAACTGTTGCAAATCACCAGTAACCCAATAAATAGTTTTGCGGATGATAGTACACTGCACAAGTCATTCGTCCCCCTATCTTCAAAGGGTAAAATGCATGAACGAATAAATCCCCCCCGGAGAGACGCTGCCATAAATGTAAACGAGGACCTAAAAACAGTCGCCGATTGGGGTGACAAAAATTTGGTCAATTTTAATTCCACCAAAACACAGCTATTGATTGTTGCCAGATCAAAGACCGAGTTTCCCAATGATATTTCAATTAGTATGTGTGACGACCAAATAGACGAATGTGAAAACATTCGTTTATTGGGAGTCACAATTTCTAATGACTTACTCTGGAACGATCATATAATGGCCATGGCAAAGAGAGCATCAAGAAAACTCGGCCTCCTCAATAGATGTAAAAAAGTCCTATATTCGTCCCTGCATGGAGTATTGTTATGAAGTTTGGGGCGCTGCATCTGTTACTATCCTGGGTCTTTTGGACTCTGTTCAAAAGCATGCTATACGAATTGTTGGTGATCGAAATTTAACATTAAATCTTGATTCCCTACAACATCGTCGCACTGTTGCTGATCTCGTTGTTTTTTATAAATATCGTCACCAGCAGTGCTCGGATGAAATCAGATCTATAATGCCTCAGACATATTCTTTTCCTAGTTCAACTCGTCAATCTGTTTGTGCAAATAGTCAAACTGTCGGGATTACTCACTGCCACAGTAACAAAATGTAAAGGGATTTCTTTGTGCGTACATCGTACAAATGGAATGCTTTGCCTGAATCAATAGTCTCGAGTGCCTTTAATCCACAAAGATTTAAAAAAAAGCGTCCACCAACACCTCAAGATGCATGTTGTTGTGGGACCTATAAGGTCTTAAAAGGTATCTATGTGTTGTTGTGACACATTTTGCAATTCCTACTACACAACACTTTTTTCTAAAAAAAAAAAATATCGACTCGTTCAGTCAACTCGAAATGTAAAAAATCTTTATTTGAAATTTCAGCAATTTGCATATTTCAGGCTACAATTTGAACGTGTTTGATAATAGATAAAAATTTGAAATTAGCAGGATACTTAGTTCTTACCTTTAACTTCAAAAAACTTCAAGATTCGTTTTGTTATTTTCTCTTGTCGCGGGTGTACAGGCGTTAAAAGAGAAGCAGATTTGTTTATTACAGCATAAGTTTTAAGTGTATTGATATATATATTTGCAATATATATGTTTTTTTTTATCAAATTCTGATGTCGGTGCTACCGAAACGTTTTTGTCAAAGAGATTTATTGTTATGATTACAATTAAAAATACGTGGACCTATCACAGTTTCGCTCCGCTTTCCCAGTCAATTAAGAGTACGAAAGTTTTCAGCTTCTGATAACTTTAAAACTGTGAATATTATAAAACCGGAACATCGTGAAATAGGAATTGAGAAATAAATTATAGCAAAAATTATTTCCCGTGCCGCGGAAATAACAAATTCGTATTAGAAAATATTACTTTATTTCATTCACAGCATTTTTTTCTCAATTCCCAATTCACAGGAAAATAGGCGTACAGAATAAAAAAAAATCTTTAAATTTAATAGTATGTTATTTAATTAGGAGCTAAAGTGCTACTTTTTGTGTTGAGTCTATAGTTTGGCAATTATAGACGATGCACAAAAAGTCACTTTAGCTCCGAATTAAAAAACTATTTTTTCGGCAAACGTTTAAATTTTTTAATAAATATGAAATTAATTCATCAACATTTTTATAAATATCATTTATTACCGTCATAATGACGTCCAAAAAAAAAGAAACATTTAAATTTGTCTAAATAAAATTTTTTATCAAAGCAAGCTCCAAATCAAAATTTTCTTATCCAATCAAACCATTTGTTATGTTTTGTTGTTATAAAGTACAATAATTCAAAATTTCTTAATCCAATCAAATTTTTTATTTTTTGTTGTCATAGTTATACAATTTGTTTGAAAAAATAACAAAAGTTACTTTACTACCGCCGTAAAAATAAAATAAAAATGGTGTTACTTTACAGCCGCTTTGATTACAAGTAAAAAAGTAAGATCTTCTCTTACACCCTAGTGGCAGTAAAGTTAAACTTTCCAACCGTTTGCCGAAAAATCATTTTTCTTTATTTTTATTCAAACTTACTAAACCTTTAAAAGTTAATCTATAACAGTTTTGTTGTATACAAAACAAAAGCCTGAAAGTTTAAGTAAAGACTATTTTAACAGTAAAATTAATATTTAAGTTTTTACTTCTTCGTGGTTACATTATTAGTACTTATTTTTAAACGATTAATTTATCCGTGGATAACTACTCAGGCCAGTATACAAATATACTAAAAAACAAACAGAGAAAATAGACAAATGGCTATAATGTTTGCTTCTCTTTAATCGTCTGTACATCTGCGAGAGGAGGAAATAACAAAACGAACCTTGAAGTTTTTTAAAGTTAAAGATAAGAACTAAGTATTCTGCCAATTTTAAATTTTTGTCTTTTATCAAACTTGTCCAAATTGTAGCCTGAAATATGCAAATTGTTGAAATCTCAAAATTTCAAGTAAAGATTTTTTACATTTCGAGTTGACTGAACGAGTCGGTTTTAATTTTTAATTCTCTAACGATATGTGCACTTTGATATTTTGAATCATTAGACTTTTATATTTAAAAGTGCAGACACTGGTGTCAATTGAAAATCACAAGAAATCAATAAAATACTCGTATTCTCAATACCCTGTTATTTTTCAGATATATGAATTATGTCAATTTTTATTTTTGTTTTAGAAAATACTATCTTTCAGCTTTATAATGCCACCTTGATCTGTGTAGATACCTTTAAAAGAAAAATGTTTACAGTTAAAACCGCAAAATACAAAAATAAGACTTTTCAAGTGCTTTATTGTGTCATGTGTGTGGACCGGAGGTCGCCAGCGAAAATTAAATCCTTGTGGATTTTGATATTTAAAACCCTAAAGAACATTTCCGTAAAGTTTAAGCAAAATCTAAAACAGTGCAGCAACAATTTCCCGTTTTTTTAGATGATTTCATATGGAATGACTCTTTTGTTTTATATGGAAAAATGAAAAGGAAAGGTTTGAGTAATATCCAACGTTTTTATGGCATATGTGTCGGTGAAGCTGTGTATCGTACTTCAAAAATTAAGATCTGGGCTCGATGTTAGTGAACAACTTTTTTTTATGGCCGATATTATACAATACATCTTCTGGTTGTTGTTTGCCTTAGACAATTAAAATTAGACAAGTTAATTAGACAATTTTTTATATCTTAAAATTTTCGAAAATTTTAAAATTCGAATAAAACGAAAACTACCCAAACGATGTAACTACAACTTGCTGTGTATACTCAATTCAACCTTAACCTTCATTAGAGAAGTATATTAACAAAATTGAAGCGACACGTTTCTTGACTCCTAAACCGCGAATTCTATTGTTCTGAAACTTAAATATTAAAGCTCTGGTTGGCCGGAGTACATGCAGCAAATTTGAATTAAATCAATTTAGTAGCATTTAAAAAATTTCGTAAACAAAAAGTAAAATAAATAAAAATAAATTTTTTTGTAACAGGGAAATAAAAACAAGAAGATGTATTATAAATCGGAATATCAAGCCAGAGGCTAGTAATAAATTTCATTTTGTTTTTTGTTATCCCTCTAAAATAAATCTGTTTTGTTTTTCAATAAGAATATAACATATTTTATTTTATATCTAATTTAGATAAATGACCTGGAAGACATCTTGGTTGACTGATATGTATGTATTTATATATAATTATTACCCCTTCGTCACGGCTTTATTGTTTTTTTTTAGCAGATAATGGTGTAACGATAGTATTAAATTATTATTTTATTTTTTCCAGATAACGAGTTACATTAATTTTTTAAATGAACAAATTTTAGTAAAGAAAACTTACATCCATAGTTACCTTATAAATATTATAATTTTGTGATTATTTTTTTGTAAATTAGAAGTAAAAAAATAAATTAAATTATTATTTGAGTTTTATTTTATTTTATAAATTTATTAAAAAAATTGTTGATTATAACAAAATCTTTTTTCATATAATTTTTTTTCTTTATTTTAGATGTTTTTCGTATAACCTATTTGGATAAGGAAAGCAAACGTATACTTGCTATATCACAACTAACCGATTTAAGTGATATAAAGGGCAAAGAGAACAAAGAAAACAAAGCGACTGATAAAATTACTGAAGTCTTAAAAACAGAACCAACACCAATTGATATAAACTGCCGAAAAGCTAGCGGGATGAGCATTAAATATAAAAATCTTATTTACGATTTTTATTTCACAAATAATGGAATAACATTTTGGCAATGTGAATATTTTAAAACTCATGAATGCCGGGGAACAGTTATATCGAAAAATGATTTAGTTTATAGTTTTGAACCGAATCATCAGCATGAGCAGTTAAAACAACCACGAATTGATTTATATACACAAAAATGTAAGCGCCGTCGAAATTTGATATTTTAATTTGCTTTATATAATTTTATGTAGTAATAAAAACTTGTTTTTTATAATTTTATTTGTTTATGCATATTTATTATTTTATAATTAACATTATTGCAAAATGTTTCAAATGCTTATTTTTATCATTTTACAGCATCTTCTTCATAATCATATTAATATCATTGCTTAGTATTACATTGGGAATCTAATTAACAATCGGTTCCTATGCTATTTTTTAGTTTAGTCTGATCCTTTTTCCTCACTTTCATTACAAAAAGTATTTTACAACTTTATTAATTTATTTATTTTAATATTTTAACTTGGTATTAAATTTTTTTAATACCAGTTTTTTAAATCTAATTTCAGTGGCTTAAAACTCTCATTGATATCGAATGTGGCTTAGTTAAATCTTGCTAGAAAAACTATCTCTTGGTCAGTTGAATAGAAATCGGGAGTAGATAGAGCTATGTCGATCAATTTTATAAAATATTCAGGTTTGAATTAGACTCGTCGTTAGTACAGTTGCAACCTTTATTGCAAACATCGCATCGTTACAGCCAAGATTAGGAACTACCAAATCAATTTATAGAAAAGTGTATTGAAAGCCACTTTCTTTGTTTGATTCGGAATCAAACAGATGCTGTACAGTCTCACCACTTAGGTAACACTCGACAACTAGTTATGGATATGATATAATTTTACAAACTCATTGTCACTTCCCCTGGTCGTTATAAATTAAATTCACATGTCTCTATGTACCATCTCTTTAGATTTTACAGACTCTAGTCAATGGGCGGCATTTTTGCTATGTATACCATTTTCCGGACTTCCCGGTTTCGTCGATACCAAGCGAACAATTTTCGATTTATTTTGACTCTTGTGTTTCCTGGGTAGAACGTACAAGTTCTATTCGTCGGTATAACCCAGTTTTATCAGTTGGTACCATTTGTTTTAACTGTTCTTATTTTACAATTTTCTATTAATTGTTTCATCTGACCTCTATATAATGTTAAGTTTTTTGTAAACTTGAATTAACTAAGTGCATTTTTTATTTAATTCAATGGTCATGCATGCTTTACTACATAACTTGAATTTTATTCATGATTACATTAAATTATTACAAATAATAATGATTTTTTTTCGTTCCAGTAATGAATCGAGCAAAAGCACCAAAAAAAATAATTGTAAAACCAATGCAACAGCTCGAAACTGTTTTAAAAGGACCATCAACACCATTAAAATTGATACCAACCCGCATCGGTGCAATGCAAATTGAGCACAACGGTTTATATTATATATATTATTTCTCAAAATCAGGTGTGAAATTTTTCCGTTGTCCTGAATTTGAGACAGCAAATTGTAAAGCCACAGTTGTTGTAAAAGATAAACTTGCATATGTATTTGAAGCAAATCATACACATGAATTAAATAGAAAATCAGATATAATACAAAAAATTCAAAACACAGATGCCAATGTTAAGGAAGCACCAAAATTTATTGTTTTGAATAAAGAGTTCCGAAATCCTGAAGCTATTGAAGAGAAAAGGATAATTCATATCGAACGAGATGTCGACGTCGTTCCAGATAAACCAAAAGTGTTGTTGGAAGGAAACGAATTTAAAAATTTATTACAAAGACGATTACATTCCGCTCTTCAAGGAAAAATTTGAGAAATTTTCACCATAAATGCTAAAATATGGTTGGTGCGGTTTAAATTAAATGCCTTAGTACTACTAGAAACTATAATTTTTAATCAATATATAAAAAAGATTATTATTTACGCATACGTTTTTTTTTTTCATAGAAATTTTAAATTTTTCTTAAACATTTGTTTTTGCAATATTAATTTAAGCATAACTATTTGTTCAACAAAATATTCTTTATACATTTTATTCATATTAAATTGTTTCTATTTTGTTTTTTTATAAGATATATAAAATTAAAGGGAATTTGTGTCAAAAAACAAAAATTTAATTTTTACAAATTATATTTAGCTCGATCGAGGCTGGAATATAAATTTCCTAATTTTTGAATCAATAAGAGTGGAATTAAAAAATCACATCCAAACGACCTACTTTTAGTCAAGTCAAATATGAACCGCCTGCAATATATTTTTTTAATAAAATGTTCCGTGCAGCAGGAATTACATCATGTGTCACAACAACTCATAAAAATATTTTCAGACCTAGTTCCCACAACAACATGCGTATAAAACAACCACATATAAAATATGACATAGACTAATATTTCATGATAGAATAGAGAAAATAAAATAAGGGGTAAAAAGCAGATTAAATTTTTTCAGGAACAAAACTAAAATGGGGTTGCCAATAATCCAGTTACATATTAGCATATTCCTTGATCATATGACACAGGGTTGTCATACCCAGATCAAAAATTAAAATTATAAATCAACAAAAACTGAGCCCATGCTATGATATTGATAAATGAGAAAAGTATTAAATGGATCATCCCCCACTTTGAAAATAACCAATTAAATTATGTTTTGAAATAAAACTCAAAATGTTGAATAGTTAAAGTAACCACAGGTGAATGAATAATGCTTATTTTCGAGTTTCCGTAGAAAAGTTTACAAACCGATTGGCGATTTCGGTTACTCCATGAGCACCAATAATTTTTCAGTGATTTTGTTTAATTTTATTATGAATATATTGCGTTTCTTTAATACCGAAGGTATCTAGTTTTTATTCTTAACCACAACATAGTGGTTTTCTTCTCCATCATGTAACATTCTCTAAAAGTATTTAACAAACTAAAAATCAAATTTTTAACTTTTTTTATAGTTCGAGTTAATCACTTAGGTTATAGACCTCTAATGCTTTATGCACGTGTTAACGATAGGAAAGGAAAGTTGAAGGTTGGTATTTAAGCACTTGGGATAGGACTGGAGCGATAGTGTTGGTGTATTGCGGATTTAAAAGCTTGGGGATTGTATGAAGCGTGGAAAACATTTTTTGGTAATCGATTCCACCAGTATACGGAACGTGAAAGGAAGGAGTTATTATAGCTGGATGTTCTCACATATGAGACCTCCAAGGTATGTTTATGGGAATACGATGATTGTCTTGTGGCTCGTGAAAATCTACGTAATGGAGGTATTGTTATTGATTTCCTTAAAGCATTTACCGTAGTAGTATCTGTAAAACAGTGTAAGAGTGTAACAGTCCAACCACTCTTTTATGATGCAACGAATCCATAACCGATGTTCATCAATCAGTTTCAATGCACGTCTGTGAACTCTGTCGACAAAATATAAAGAGGTTTCTGGTGCTGCAGCAAATAAATGGGAGTCAAATTCGAGGATCGTTCGTATATATATGCTTTATAGATCGTAATAATTTCTAATTGAGAGAAAAAGCTTTTACAGCGCCGTAGCTTTTACAATCGTTGGGATTAAATGTCACGAGGTTATGTTTACCCCACTCCAGGATTAATTCAAGATCTACATCCAAGAATTCAACAATTTTTCTACGATGGCAATTAGAAGTTAGACTAGATTGTTAGTAGTCGATAGTACTGTCGTCGGCAAAGCTATATGTTTGTGGTGACAGATAATAAATCGTTGGTAAATATCAGAAAAAGGGTTGGTGAGAGAGCCGAATCCTGAGGAAGACCGGATTGAATTGGGAATTTAGCCGACATAGCACCATCTAGCACTACTCTGATCAATCTGTGGGATAAAAATTCTTCTAACCAACAGATCAAGGTCTTAGACTCCAACTGAAATTAATTTGCTGTTAAGAGCCCGATCCCAAACTCTGTCAAACGCCTTGGATATGTCAAGGGAAATTATATGACACTCACCAAAGTCATGAATTGCTTTGCCCCATTTCTCTGTGAGGATTGACATGATCCCACCAGCAGACCGTGTTTTACGAAATCCATATTACCGGTCGTGGGGAAGATTGGTGTTTTCGAGATTAGCCATTAGTATCGAAGTAAGTGCAATGGGACGATAATTTGATGGGTCAGACTTGTTGCACTTTTTCGGGACTGGTTGAAGAATAGTCAGTTTCCACATTGATGGATAAAGACCAGAGCTTAGGGATAAATGAAAGAGACTTATTAGTGGATAAAACAGGGTATTAGCGCAATGTTTTAGTACAATAGGTGGTATACCGTCCGCACCAGCAGATTTGCTAAGATCCAGTTTAAGCAGTGTTGACCACAAAATTCTTGGATGAAAGTAAATTTTGTTCATTAATGATTGGACAGGTGGAATGCGGGGTGGATATATACCGGAATCATCAACGACAGAGTTAGCAGTAAAATTTGCCGCACGTAGATCTGCCTTCGCTTTGGTTTCGGTTACAGGGTTGCCTTGGTTATCCATTAATAGAAGATTTGAATAGAAGATTTGATAAAGTTATTGCCAAAATCTCGGATAAAGTTCCAGTATGGCAGGCTGCCTTTACGCTTTTCCGGCTGATTGGTACGATTAACATGGGAGTTAAAAAGAAATTTAGTTTTTTTTAAATATACTATGACAGTTTGTTAAATTTAGTTTGAATCGGTGAATATGTTGTTTAATAATAAGTAGCCATTTTTTTTACATCAGATATGTATTTTATTGGGGTAGCGAAATCCGAAATTCGACGTCCACGCCGTGCTGCCTGGGTAATGCTGAAAGAATTAGGATGGTGTATTGGAGACAAGCAGAGTAAAAACTGCTTAGTCAATGACGCTACATCACGGCGAATTGGCGCCTTACAACCAATGCGACTCAAGCGTCTGTTCTCCATGTCAGGGGCGGTTTGGAGCGGGCGTCTGTCTTGAATCAAGAGGCTCGCTATATAAACGTGTAAAAAAGGTTGTTTCTGGTGACCTTAATATGCAGAACGGACCCATTCACGACAATTTGGGTTGGGCCTAAGGTTAACACCCTAACCCCGGAAAAAAACTAATATGTTAAATTTGGTCATCGGAAAGAGAAAAACAGACCCGGACACAACAACAGAATTTTACGTGGACGTGAAAAAGGACCAGACTACCGAATCGGAACGTGGAACGTGCGCAGCCTGAGCGCTCCTGATGCTCTTATAAGTCTGGAAACGGAGGTTGAGAGGTATAGGATGGATGTTATTGCTCTACAAGAAATTAGACAGCCGACAATCGGAAAACAAGATTTGGATAGTCACTTGTCATCCTTCTCGAAGAGAATTTGGAACTGGCTTTCTTGTTCGTGCACGCATACAAGAAGCCGTGATGAAATTCATCTCGGTCAGAGGATCTGCTACCTACGTGTACGCGGTACATATAACAATATTTCTCTTATTGCCGTGCATGTACCTACTGAAGCTGAGACCGTCGACGAGAAGGATAATTTCTACATAGCACTGGAAGAGGTTATGAAACAAACTTTAATGGACAGGTTGGAAGAGATATCTCTTATGGAAATGTGGTGGGTCCCAACAGCTTGCATTTGAATTCGAATGATAATAGTGAGAGAATGACTGAGTTTGCATTATCAAATAATTTGAGAATTGCCAGTATGTTCTTTCCGCATCGAGCGATCCATAAGCAGACTTGGGTCTCACCAAATGGAAACACTCGAAATCAAATTGCTCACGTTCTAGTAACAGCACGTTTCTTTCGAGCGTTCTGGATGTGCGATCCTTTAGAGGTGCATACATTGGAAGTGACCACTTCCTTGTATGTGCAACGATAAGGTTCCACTTTCCAAATCCATGCATTCCAAAATTCAATTAACGGAAACGTTTTAACATCTCATCATTAAAGAATGCTGAAACGGAAGAGATATCAAAACCATATTGCCGAAACATTGGAGAAATCAGAAACCATTAATGGAGACGTCGATAAGTCATGGTATTTGCTCAAAGATGCTGTTTTAAGCGCTGCTGAGGAAATACTTGGACGACCACAGAAGCCATGGATGGATCAAGCATACCTAGACGCTATTCAATACAAAAGAGATTGCTATCTGAAGTGTCTACAAAGACGCAACACCAGGTCCACGTAGGAGAACTATAAACTGGCAAGACAAGCCGTTACAAAGCTATGTAGACGAACGAAGAGAGAATGGTGGAAGAGACAGTGTGAGGAGATTGAAAGCTTCAATAAGGAACATCAATCGCGTAACTTCTTTCAACAGGTTAAAACCTTAAAGAAGGGCCCTCAAACTACATCGACTGCTATTCAAAACGAAGATTGGGAGCTACAAGTAGACCTTAAAAATATTTTAGATACCTGGGCCGCTTATTTTGAGAATCTTCTCAATTTAAGTGACCAGCAACAAGTCGGGCGACGAGGAAAGCTTATTCGTGCGTCAAAGGTACATGGAGACGAACCAACCAAAGAGAAATTCGAAGCGGCGCTGTCAAAATTAAAACGCAATAAAGCACCTGGTATCGACGATATAACATCCAAAATGATTGTACATGGTGGCGAAACTCTATCCTTAAGATCGTTTGAACTTGTTCAAATGATCTGGAGGACTATAACCATGCCACAGGAGTGGAACACAGCTATGCTGATACCAATTCATAGAAAAGGTTATCGCCTACAATATGCAAACCTCAGAGGAATCGCTCTCCTTTGCACAGCATATAAGATCTTTTCCTACATTTTGCTATCCAAAATCAATCCTTTCGCTGAACAACTGTTTGGAGAATATCAGTGTGGTTTCCGGCGGGGCCGAGGTACTACCGATGCACTTTTCTCGATAAGGATGATTTTGGAAAAGTGCCGAGAGTTCAACATACCTGTGTTCAACTCTTCATTGATTTCAGGCAGGCCTACGACTCTCTCGAACGGGAGACTCTATGGTCTGCTCTGGTGTCAATGGGAATTCCTGGTAAACTGATATCACTATGGAAAATGACAGTACAGAACTCTCAATTCTGTGTACGAGTAGAGAAGGAAATATCAAAGTTTTTTGAAGACGACTCCGGTTTAAGACAAGGTGATGCTATCTCTCCTATACTTTTTAATTTAGCCTTGGAATATGTGTGCCGTCAAAAGAAACTACCGACTAATAACAATATCTTGTCAATAAACTCAGTACAGATGATGGCTTTCGCTAATGATGTTGTCATCCTCGGCCGAAGTGAAGCTGTTATGAGTGAGACTTTCAAGTCGCTTGAGAGTGGTGCTAGAAAAATTGGTCTGCAAATTAACTACAATAAAACCAAACATATGAATGTTTCAAGAAAGGCTGAGAAGAAAGATTTGATGTGCGGCGATGAACGAATTGAGGGAGTTGAATCTTTTAAATATTTGGAATAAATGCTTGACTCAAACAACAGCATACTTACAGATATAAAAGCTCGAATCGTTGCAGGTAATCGAACTTTCTACTCAATTAAACCTCTCCTTGGATCACCGTATGTATCAACTAACACCAAGCTCAAGTTATACAAGACATTGATGGACCCTTACACAAAATGACGAATCGCATTTATCTGAATTTGAGCGTAAGATCCTACGCTACATTTTTAGTCCACTTAAGACAGACGATGGAGAGTATAGAACCCGATATAACTTGTATCCGTTCTAATAGGATTGCTTGGTTTGGGCATGTTCTACGAGCCGATTCACAGTCTGGAATGATTAGAAAAATGTACGTTAGTACCCCAGGGAGTGGGCGACCGCGAGGTAGACCACGACTACAATGGGAGACTGACGTATTAAACGACCTTAAAATACCGGCTGCCATGTCGCTGTTGCGAATGACGGTGGTGAATATTCAAAGCTGATTAGCCTGGCAACGCTCCTACATGGAGCATGAACGCCTTAAAAAAATGTATTTTATTGGTGCAACTAAAATTTCCTATTACAAAGATTATTTTAATTATTTCATAAAATTTAATTTGCCAAGTATGCTCACTTTTTAATTTTTTCACTCGATTTAAAATTTTTATTGTTTAGATTAACAAGATTAATAAGTAAAATAGAATTATTATAAATTTAAATTTTTAACAAAACTATATTTGCAATTTGCATGTGTTCTGTTCTTCTTTTTATAATCTAAGAAAAAAACAAAAAGCATGTTTTTCTTTTATTTGTTTTTATAATTTTTTTCAATGCTACTACAGTTAGCTTTTAAAGCATTTTTATTTAAAGTTGATCAGAAGCGTTCGTAACATTCCCTCCCGGTAAGTTGATCCCTTGGGTCGTCTTAGCCTCTTTTGGTCTACCACATCTTCTGGTCTACATCTACCACAGCTAGTTTTACTGTAGGACGTTTATAAATACCATGTGCAGTCTGGTACCGTGGCTTGCGTACATTTACATCCTTACCCTGTGTTTGAATCATTAAACTCTGGTGGTGGTGGCAGATGAACTGTATTCACTCAACGGTAGCACCCTCAATCTTAGCTGCCAAATAATCGTTGATGATGTGACGCTATTGCTTCCTAGAAGAAACGAGCCTTCATATAACTATGTGTGGGTTTAAATCATTAAGAAAGACAGTGCGTCACAGGATCAAGGAATATGCAACCGGCTGGATTATTGGCAACTACATTTTTGTTTTGTTTCAGCAAATGTTTTTAAAAATTTGCTATATACTTTTTAATGTACTTTTTTTTATTCTATCATAAAAAATGGCATGTCATATTTTGTCAGTGATAGGATTTATTGTTTAGTTATCCATTTTTTAACAAAAAATATAAAAAAAGAAAGATCCATCCGTCCATCAACACCTTTGAACGTATGTTGTTGTTGGACCTTGGTCGTAAAAGGTTTTTATGTGTTGTTGTGACACATATTGTAATTCCTACTACACAACACATTTTACTAAAAATAAATATATATGATTAAGTTTTTTACAATATCTTGAAAAAATAATAAAATTTAACTATCATTAGACAAAGAATCCCTATGAACTTCAACGAAACATGAATTACAAATCCAACTACCGCCCGGACATGCTGGACAATATGACGTAATCTTTGTCATCGTTTTCTTATAATATACATCTTTGTTCCTTTTAATGCATTCAACACAAAAACCTTTAACTCGTGGTCGATTGATGTTCAATAGCTCATGCTTTGCTATAGGTTTTTTTACTTCTGTTTGCGTAAAAGATTTGACCGAATTTGTTGATTTTGTATTATAATGTTTGTTATTTGATTCAATTTTAGTAATTTTCAAGTTACTCTGCTTTGCCGGTGGTGGTAATGGTGTTGGTATTATGTCTAAAACTAAAAAAAATATAATGAAAACGTAAATTAAATTAAATTAATTTTTTCACAATTTAACAAGGAAACCTAAGATTGAAACGAGATTTTAATTTCTTTGTTTTATAAACTTTATTATTGATTCACAAGAATTAACAAACTGTTTTTTTTAATTTAAATCTAAATCATCTTTCCATAGGGTTGGTTCAAACGAAACAATCGAGTTTTTAGCAGGATGACAATGCTTATGCTTTATCACATATAAAATTTTTCCAATCGTTTTTAAAGCGGCTGTACATTTGAATTTGCGATACATATCACAACGCCAATATACTATATTCTCCGGACCTTTAACAAGTGATTTTGTAAAAAGATAATTTTCAAACATTAAACGACCTTTATGATCGTATAAATATGAATGATTTGATTCATCTATTTTATTTTCAGATGATTCTTTTTTATCGTTATTTGATTTGAGGAAGATTTCCAAATTTTCAATTGCTTTGGACGATTTAGTTATATTTGCTTGACTTGATGTTGATTCGTTTTTATTTTTCAAGTTTGAGGTACCTAAAAATAAAAATTTAATGTGGTATTAGATTAGTTGGTTGCTACGTATTGAATGTATTTACATTTGGGTCCTTTTGTTGTATTAGTTTTATAAATTTTTATTAATAAAATAAATTCATTCATTTGTTTTAAATTAATTTTAATTTTATTTAGTTTAAAATTCTTAAATGAATATTAGAATTGCATTTTTTGAATCAAAATTTAAATATATGGTTAAATATAAAATAACGTAAACCCAAAAAAATGAAGTTTACCTTTGATGGTTAGAGCCTAGTTTGTTCTGAATAACCGCAGTTTTCTGTCATAGGACAAGCTGATGCAGTGGTAAATCTGCATCAAGAACAAAAACTAAAAATACATTAACATATACCAATATAAAAACTAATTTAAAGAGGCTGTTTCTCAAGCTTGGTTTAAGTCGATGAGTACAGTTGTCTTAAGCTCACCAGGAAAAATATGATAGGTCTAGAGGGAGCTTCGATTTAACTGACTGTCGCTTGGCCAAAAGAGGTTTACAGGAAGAAAAATGGTAGTCATATCTTAGTATTTGGTTTGCCAGCTTTATTATCTCTTATCAGAAATGAATTTCTGCATGACTTCGTTGTCTTACCAAACGATTATGTTAATATTACGCCTATACAGTGAAAATTGTTGGTTAAAGTTTTGAAGGTTCAGTTGTAGTGTTTGCATATATGAGGTACAGTCTAACCATCTCTAGTTCGTTTACTTATTTCTGAACAGTTTGCAAGTAGCACACGGTGAATTTGACCCAGTGATGCTTGTTGAGATGTGGAAAGCGTCTGTGTGACATTCTCCAGCCCAGGCACAGTTGAGATGAATGTTGAACTGATCCGTCATCTCGTTGTTAGATAAGACACAGTTTTGGACTATTACATATCGTAAAATTTTTGAGTATCAATTTATGGCCAGTTTTACGTACCAAGCGTCGTATTTTGACTAATTTCGACTATATGGATATCTAGTGCCAACAGTGGAATAGGATTCTATATTTAAGTTTTTTAGAGAAATTTATTGACGCTAGCTTTAAACTTCTGAGGATACCACCCACGAAGGTAAAGAAATCCAAAGATGAGACTGTTAAAAAATCAGGGTGAAAGACAACTGCTCTACACATTATCAATTAAACCGTAAAATAATGGGTCGCTACCGTTCCTCTGGTATGGCACCATAGGTATGTAGACTCAGATAAAAACAAGTTGATCTATCATTTTCTTTATTATTATTCACAAATACCAGCGAACAGATCAGGTACCAACTGTTAGCTAAGATAATAAAATATACAAGCATAAAATAAAACATAACAAGAAAGACAAAAGCAAAAACAAAAAATCTTATTATATAAGATGCGGTCTGTTTTGACTGAAAAAACAACAACAAGTGTATGAACTTTTCCAGATAATTCAGCCGCAGAAATCTCCATTCAATTAAACTCCACAGACGAAACTAAAGACGAGCTAATGCAACATTGATCTTTAGATTTATCAATGAAGCTAATTTTTGAGTTATGGTGTAAAAGAATTTCTTTATAACTTAAAATTTGATGGGTTTGTACCAAAAGCTAAAATATATTAAAACCGATACTCAAGTCCGGTCTCTAGGCTCCATTTTGATGATTATATGAAGCAATCGATTTGGAACAAAACTAATAAGACGTTACCAGGCAGATACAAGACGTCTAACGAAAACAATGAATGAAGAAGGTAAAGCAGAAATGATACACTTACTTGAACATGTGACATCTGAATAGCCTTTTATCGTGCCTTTTATAATGAAATTCTGAAACACATTTTTTCGTACGAGAGGAATGTTATACATAAGAAATTATTATTAAATTTTAATTTTAAACTCTAAATAATTAAACTTAATCTAATTTCCAGACATTTGGTTTACAAGAATGTAGCATTTTTTTGGGCGGATGACAATGTTCTCTTTGCACAATTAAAATTGTTTTACCCAACGTTTTAATGCTACCTTTACATTTAAGTTTATAATGTTCACAACAACGCCATGTTATTTTATTGTCTTTTCCATTAATAATGCTTTTTGCATATTCGTAATTATTATAAATCAAATGACCCTTATGATTATATGTATAAGGTGTATTGTATTCAATATCAACATTTGATTCTTTGTTAACAATTACTTGTTGAGGCAAATTATTTTCATTTATTATTATACCTTCATTAGTTGATTGATTTGTTATAATAATCTCGTTTGATTGAATTGGAAGTATTGAATGTTGTATGATTTTTGCATGTTGGAATAATTTGTTTGTTGAAGTTGATGGTAGTTTCTCTGAAAATAAATAAAAAATAAAACTTATATTAAATAAAATTTTATCTCAATAGAGTGATAACGACGGTACAAAATTTTTTTCAAAGCACTTTAAAATTTTAATATAATTTTTCTTTATTTTTCTGCTAGAATAACATTATTTTTATATAAAAACAAATTTATAAATTTTTTTCTGTTTTTCTTTTATGAACTAAAGCTTTTAGAGTTCCTTTTTTTCGGCGTCCTATTAATATATTATGATTATGTTGTTTTTCAACAATTTCAAGTTGTTTTCCATTTGATTTTGTACGAACTCGTGCTCGACAACTACAATAAAAAAAATATAAATGTTATAATCGGACTAATACGCAAAAATATCTATAAATATTTATTGGATACCCAAGTGGTTTAAATTGAACACAACGCCAATATGTTGTATCATCACGATGACGATGTCTTGTGAAAGGAAAACCATCGACACATAGTTGAAAGCCTCCTTTTATACTACAAATGTATTCAACAGAATTCGGTTTGTATTCTGTAATAAGAAAGATATTTATTTAACAGAAAATTGATAAAACTATAAAGAAAAAGATTTTTTATAAATACAAATAAAAGATTGATAATTATAGTTTTGATATATTATTTATTGAAAATAAAAATGTATTACAGTTACTTATAATTTTTTACAAAACAATTTTTTTTTTACTACAAAGATGATTGTTGTTCATTGTTTAAATGAGAATGCAAGCCGTGCTTTCATCATAAACCTAAAGAAGAAAGAAACTAAAATAATACGAGAGGTTCTATATCTCAAACATTCCTAATTCAAGATCAGTAACCGATTATTAGGAAGTCAGTTTCATTTTTCAAATTACGACTATATTTTTTTTGGCAAAATCGTATTTGTGTTTAATATATTTGAAAACCCTGGATAAGTTGCCTAATATTTTGCGCAATATGTCTCCCCGAAACCCTAAAATCCAAAATTTAAATCGAAGAGATGCAGTTCTCACTATTCTATTGAAACACGTGTTAGTGTAAAGTAGAAAAAATGGCGTTATAAATCGATATTTTTCTTGATGGAAGTACTCAAGATACGAATGGCTACTAGAAGTTCTCAAAGTTCAGTTTCGATTCGAATAATCTCGACAGAAAGTATAATTCCGTTGACGCTCAGTTTGATATTTTGAACGAAGAAGCCGTTATTACTGTTTCGAACCTCGATCTAGAGAGCGTTTGCATTTAATGTGTTTAGCCAACCAGACAACATACGGGTTCTAAACAAAAAACATGAGTGATCCCTTGATGCTTGTTAAAACCACTTTTACACAAACTCTAAGAACACATGAAAAAGAATGCAGAACATTTGGCACTAATCTAAAAGTTGAAAATGCAGGTTGTAAAATCAAAGTTCCAAGAGCCATTGTACCCGATGGCATCAAATATTATCACATCAATATTTTCAATATCAATAAATACAACTAGAATTAAATCATTCCCATACTGATGTTAGTCAGTTAAAGGAAAAGTAAACAAATGGTTCTCAATTCTAGTATCGGTGGCGAAACTGATCAAGGTGCTACTACTTAAACACTGATAAGAACCTCCAGCTTTCTTTTCCACCATAACGCCTCAACACAACCACCACTTTGCACAAATTAGTTTTGCTCTGAACCAAAATGCAACCTATTCGTGAACATAATGAAATGCTGTTTAATCAATACAACTGAGCCTTCCATAAACAACAACATTAACAGAAACACTGCAGATATATCACAACAACAAGAGCAGTATTGAACTAGAAATAACTGACAAGTATCACATGCCGTTGTAGCGACGGGTTAAGTAATAACTTTTTTTTAACATAATTTATTTATTCAATTTAACTATCACTTATAATTAGTTGAAGGAGCGTTCATTTACGCTTTTTTATTTGTTTTGTTTTACTTGAGGAACCGTGTCAATTTCGCATTTATTATCCAAGTTTTAAGTTTATTTTTGAAGACATTTAAAGAGTTCAACGTTTTGATTTCGTCCGGCAGTTCATAGGATTATGTTCCCTTCGCAGATTGTGGCGATGTGTTGGCCTACTAAAGGAGATGTTGCATGTGATTAAGTTATGTTGACTTTTTAACCCATGTAGATTGTAGAGATACGGAAAAAATACATGGCTTGTAGTGGAAGTATACCAAGAGCAGTTTAATTGAACAGTGGCCGTGTTGGAAAACGAGGTTCAAGATTATACACGTGTTTTAGGGTTTTTTGCAGTATTTGTAGCGAATTATAAAAGTTGTCTTGTTTACTTCCCCATAATTCTATCATATATTTATTTTATTTATTTATTTACTGAGTAAGCAATTAAAGGCAATTTGTCTTATATAATTGGAGTATGTTAATATATGATCAATAGACTATACTAACAGTCTAGTGAATAGACTATATAGACTATATCAAAAAAAATAATTGAAACTAATACTACTACAAGATGGATGAATGAATTGACTTGCAGACACGGTAAACTTGCATTACGACAGCTACAAAGAAAAAAAACATATATATACAAATTTATATATGTAAATACAACAGTTTCGTTCCCATATACACCCCACCACAGCTCCACCATCACCGAGCCAAACTGGAACCAAAGCAGCGGGAAGAGAAGCGATATACATATACACGGTGAATAGAAGCGATTTACTTCTATATTTGATTTATTTATATATTTAAAATAACCCACATACACATAAATAAAACTAAATAATTATGCACGGAACTGCTTGCAATCTCTTTTAAACACAAAAAAAGACTGACGTCAAGTTCTTGATTTCAATGGGAATGCGATTTCACAATTTTGAAGAACGGACCATAAGTGACTGTTCCATTGAGAAGGAATTATGCCTAGGTATCACCACCTGTCTAGTACGTGCAGATTTAGCAAAAAGAAGCCGTTGATGTAGGTAGACTGGGATTTAATTTTTAATAGTCTTGAATAGCATAGTTAAAGTTCGTACCACAAAAAACTTATCAAGATCACAACCAAGAAAGGCTTTAACATATTGCAAGACATGATCAAATTTTCGTAGAGAATGTATAAATCCTGAATATGCTATTTGTACATCATCTGCAAATATATGCACTAAACAAGATTTTATGCAGAAAGGCAAATCACTTATGTACAGAGAAAAGAGTAATGGACCCAACACCGACCCTTGTGGTACCCCTCTTATAAGATATTTGAAGGTGGAGTGAACATTGTTAATTGAGACGCACTGACTCCTATTTGTTAAGTAAGAGAACAAGAGATTACATGCAGAGGAAGAGAAAAAGAATTGTTCCTTGAGCTTCTGACACAGCACTGTGTGGTCAATAGAATAAAATGCCTTACTGAAATAAAGCAAGAGAAGAATGGTAGCTTTACGTTTAACAATATTTTCTCTAGCAAACTCAGTGATATCCATAACCGCAGTAGTGGTACTATGGGAAGCTCTAAACACAGAGTGGTTATTAAACAAATAGTTACGATCAGTTAAGAATTGAATCATTTGCTGCTTAATCTGTATTTCCCAAACTTTCGATAATGCTGGAAGAAGGCTAATAGGTCTATAATCAGTAATTTTTGTGGAAGAAGATGACTTCGGTACAGGCAGTACCTTCGCCATTTTCAAATCCAATGGAACAGATGAGGTTTTAGTTATTGCGTTTATCAGATGCAAGATGTGCCGAGAAAAAAGCGGTATTACCATTCTTATGAATTTTATAGGTATGTTATCCAACCCAGAGGTATTAAATTTGACCAAGAAAATGGCTCTCCAAACTTCAACTAACGAAACGTTGCTAAAGGAGAGCGACAATTCATTTTCAGTAATACGTTCATCTACTCTATCATTAGTTAGCCCAGATTGATGGAGAGCGAAATGGGAGTGGAATTGCTCAGGTGTGAGTTCATTAAAGTCAATAGTTTGATCTTCTAAACCGTACGTTCTTTTGAGCTTGTTCCACAGTTGTTTAACAGGTTGTTCTATACTATAATATGCTGTCCCAAACATCTTCTTTGCATCTCTTATTAGAAGGGCAACACGGTTTCTATATTTGCAGAAGATTTTCTTGTTATCTGGAGTTGGATCCTAGATCTAGCCACGACTTTAGTTTTAAATTTATCCGAGACATAGACAGCAACTCCACCTCCTCTAATAAGAAGCCGATCATTTCTGTAAATTTTGTAGCCCAATATGGCGACAGCATTATTAGAAACGTAGCTTTTAAGCCATGTTTCCGAAACCCCAATCACATCAAGAAAATTACCATGTAATATATGTTTTATTTCATCAAATTTTGAAGAGTTTGCAGAAGGCTTTATGCTTTGGGCATTAAAATGACCAACATTGAAATGTTTCTTCCTTGAATTAAGATTTCGTTTGAGTATGGTATTATCGCTATCCGCCGGTTCACCACAATCAATCACGATCATGCAACAGTACTGATACGGGGTGGCATATAGGGAATAAGACTAACAACACATACGCCAAAATTTTAAGGTACATTCGGTCCTACAAATCAATTCAACCCACATTGTTAAATATAAATAATAATATAAGATATTAATTAAATAACTATCACAACAAAACTCAAGTTAGTGGGAGAGGATGACGATAAAAAGGAAATAATAGTGGATTAGGTAAGGTGACTAGGAACTAACGCGATCTTCACTGTAGATCAATAAGATCGTCAATCAAGCATCCTGTGGTGAAGTTGTTTCATCAAGTATTGATGAAATTTGAAGTCTGATGTTCTCAGCAGGTGTTTCGCATAATATTCTGTCTATGAGATGAAACTTTAACACTCTTTTCATTTACTTTGACATATAGTGACCACGGAAACTAGAGAATCCTTTAAGCTTATTTGCACGCTTAAGAGCAATACAGCACTTTTTCATTCCCGAAACTAAAGGAGTTAAGTTATCATTAAAGTACACTGAAAAAAAATTGAAGTAATGACAACGTCATCTCGAAGTTGGCAGTTTATTATTCATGCAAAGAAAAATTATTTGCAAACAATTTCACCGTGATTGGGACAACTACACGATAACATTTTCCTAACGACAGAATGATGTTTATTTAAAATATAAAGTGTTATATCCAATATAACAGTAGTTAAATAAAATTAATAAATATTTTCCTGAAAAAAATTTTCTTTGGCCTTATATCATGAATTTTTCATTTTAAAATTGAAGTATTTGAGATTAATTGAACTATATTTTATTTTCACATAAATACTTCGTGTGATTGTCTCAACTTCATCAGTTTATAATTGTACAGTTGTTGAAGCAATTTGGTAGTTCGATTCGCCAATCGCCATCTCTGACTGTACGGTGAGGTTGAGACAACTGCATTTCGATTGGAAATAGGACATGTATTTTTCAGTGTATACTCTGGATGCAACATCAGTTTTAATGACTTGATTTAGCTTCAAATTTAGTAGCTTGAAGTATGAATTCATAAGACTGTCACGGATTGTGCAATTTGTAAGCTTGACTATAGCTGTATTTTTTGAGTATAATCAAGCGCTTGCAATAAATAATATCCATTGGGTGTATTTGGTTTTGTAGGACAGATTTATGTGTAAGATGAGAGTGAATATATCAATTTTAATAATCACTTGGCACTTTAGTGGCACTTTTTTTTAAATTTTCCAATAATTCCGATTGCTGGTGAGATCTTTTGTATAACATATTGAATGTGTTCGTTCCAATTTAAGCAATTATTGATTAACACACCCAAGTATTTAATTGAAGTTGATTCTTCAATTATGTGTCCTTTGAAATCAAGCTGTTTTTTATCGAGAAGCTTATTGGGTGACCTAAAACTCATCAATTGAGTCTTTGCAATGTTTAGCGTCATCTTGTTTCTCTCATATATTCACATATGATTTCGACTTTCGAGGTCGCTTTTCATATTAACTATATTTCCATTGACATTTATGTCTGGGTAAAAAAAAGGAACGTATCGTCAGCAAACAGTAAGAAAATACTTTACAGTGGAAGTTTAGTGATGTAATTAATATATATCAAGAAAAGCGAGAGACCTAGTACACTACCCAGGGGCAATCCTATGTCTATACTTTGGAGTTCACTTTTGATACCGTTTATTACAACACACTGAGTTCTATTACTAAAATAACTTTCAAAAAGCTTTAGACTGTTTGCACGGTTACCCGCATATTCCAACTTATTCCTCTACTCACAAACTTGTACTTTTCGAAGTTGTCAATGATTATGTTTATCAGTTATATTACAGCTGTAATTGTAGATAATCTCGACCTGAAGCCGATAACTACCCGAAGCGATAACTACATAGTTCTCGCTAACCACCCACTACTAATAGACCAGTCAGAAAAATATTTACGCAGAACGACATTATGGCCCGCAAGGTGTCGTCTGCTTAGTAGGTATAAAAAGAAAATTGACAAATAGTATCACCGATGTCGAGTCTTTAATAGGCAAGATATTCTGTGTCAGCCGTACTTCTATTTCCCGTTCTCTTTACCTATAGTGATATAGTATACCTAGTGTAATTAAAAATTTTCAAGAACTTCTCAACCCACTTGCTTGTAAAAAAAAACACAATTATTTAAAATATTGCGAAGTAAATCTTGACACTTCTGGGAACACCGTCTCATATTCTTTGTTTGTTTATGAGAAACTAAAAGGAATTTAAGTATTTTTAGTTAATCGTTTCTTGTTAAATTTTTTTTATGTTTTCTAATTTGAGTCAGTTGGTTTTGGAATCTTGGATCGGACAATAGGAATTGAGTTAGGGTTGAGATTTGTTTTGAGTTAGAATGCACGTGCTTTAAGTAGTTGATTTTGTGAAAGTTGAACCAACCAATGGTTTTGTTTGTTTAAGATTTAAACCAAAATAAAAAAGAACAAAATAATTTCAGAGTTTTTGTAATGAAAATACCTATGAATTTTTTGTAAATATGAAAAATAGTGTGAAAATATACAGATTAGTTATGTGAATTAGTTAAAGTGCTACAAGAGGAAACAATTTTATCACTAACTAAAAAAAGAATATGTTAAAAAGTGGAATGGATAGCTTTTGATTTTAATAGACAGATTTTGATTAAAAATTGGAGAAATTCACAAATAAGTTTGTGAGATATTGATAAACAAATAAATAAATAATTCAAAAGCAATGGATGAGAGTGTTCAGGTTTTATTTATATGAGGAAATTCCTCACTATTATTAAGGTCAGGGCGGCAAGGAAATACTTCGCCAGAGGACCAACACACTTAGGAGCGGTGAAGCGGTGAGTGATCGACTGAGAGTTTTTTTGTTAAATTTATTTATATATTGTTGGGTGGTTATGTTGGTTAGAATTATTTTTTGGAAATTTAACTGATTTTTTGTTGTTTGTTAATATGAAGGATTAAATTAATTATAATTTAGGGAGGGTTGGGGCGAGGCAGAGCTCCCATCTATCGAATCTAGGTACCGTTTAAGGCACGCAGATGTGATTTTATTTGTGTTATAAAAATTTCATGTAAAGGAGTTTGTCGGAAGAAACTTCGCTCAATCGTGCTAGCGGCAAGGTAGATTAGCGTGCCCGACCAACTGGTAGACCTGAACCAGACCTTACACTAGAAGACGGCACCCAACGTGTGACTCCATGGCACCGGTTCCATGTTCTACAATGTTACACTATACTTTTTGCAACTCCAGACCACACGACATCGTGATTTTGTTCAATAGATCGAACGGGAAGGATACGATTGTTATAAACAAAACCCAAAGAGCGACTGTTTCTTCGGTTAGAAACGACGAAGGACGATTGAAACGCCATCACAACAACAAGAAATAGTCAAAAGTTCACCTCAACAGTTTCTTGATATGTACGTGGGTCAAAGGATAAACGCATAGTCAAACTCTGGGAGATGAATTCTATACTGAAAAGTAACAAAGCATATTGAACCGATGTAATAATTTCCAAAATTAGCAAACATAGAGATCAAATTAACTTAAAGATTGTTTGAGCTTATTCAACCAAATCGGAAAAGTGAAAACATACCCGAAGTTTGGAACACAGTTCTAGCTTGAAATGAATCCCACTTAGCTGCACATAAACTTTTTCATAGTCAAAATCACAATTTTGGTTGAATATGTGTCAGGTAAGATAATCTATGAACTTCTTTGATTTCAATAAGATTTCTTTTTCATATGCTATCATGGGGTCTATTCAGTAAAATCTTCTATCGAAAATTTCAGCTGTTCTTGTTTTTTTTTGTATGCAATTTTATAACAGTAAAATAAAGTTTGATTTAAAAAATAGAAGAATAGCAGAAATTTTCGATAGATGTTACTCAATAGACCCCAACTAAGAGATAAAAGCTAGAATAAGGAAACAGTTAATCGAACTTACACCTCGATCAAATATTTTCTTGCACCGTATACTTCAATTAACACCAAGCACAAGAGGCATAAATTAGACTGGCAGTCATCCATGAGTCATAATTTGAACCCTTACACAAACTGGTGAATCAAAATGAATGTAATTTATTAAATTTAAAGTTTGATTTTTTGTTCAATAAAGACATAACTTGCCAAGTACGCGAACGAATTATCTGAACAATTTTCTGGTCAATTCTATTCATATAATAATAATTGTTTAAAATCCGCGACTAACTGAATCTTAATTGAAGTAGAATGGCTTCTCAATAATGGATGGGTAAACGCCCCAGAAGTACTCGGAACGCAGTTCCGACTAAGGACCATCACAAAAATTTCGACGAAAGGCATTTCGACTGTCTAATATTCCACCGATAACATTCTACATAAACCGCAGCATTGTAAAAATTTAATAACATATACTCTGTGAATTATACGTCAAAAATTAATAAAACTTTTGAAGAAAACACTAAACTAAATTAGACATTGCCATTTCCCAGTATATTTGATATAACTACATGGACATGAAAGCCCATTTAAAAAAAATTAACCAACGAACTTTTCCACGTTCAGCAAATCACAACCGTCCATAATTTAATTTTGATACAGCATTCTATTTGAAACCAAATATATATGTAAAAAAAGAAATTTAATAATAAAATCTACATACTTTGATAAACATACAACTTGCATCACTAATTTCGTTAGTCTAGATAAAACATTTAATCAATGAAATTTTTACTAAATAAATACTATTCATTTTATTACCATTGATTTATCGCTAAAATTTAACATATTCTCATTTAACTACAATAAAATAACGCGTTTGAAAATAATATTTAACAAATTCTGAATAATTAATAAATGATACTGACAAAAATGACAGCTATGCTTGTCCTACAAGCATTATTAACAGGGTAATTTAAAAGTAACACAAAATATTAGAAATGTTATTCAAATTCGTGGTGTGTTTACACAAACGAAATCTAAATACAATATATGTTAATAAATTTCACTAATAAATTAAAATAAAACGCCAATTTCTTGTTAACTAATAGTTTTTATATTGTAAGTTTGTTTCGCCGGGAGTATATTTATTAATTTTTTCTTTTGTATTTCCTCAATTAAAACCCCGTTTTCAATATATATTAATACTTGTTATTTAATTGATCAATATATTTCAGGCTAGGCCCATCTTCAGGATCATTATAAAAATAACAGTTATATCAAAATTGAAATAAAATAATTAAATGACATTTATATAAAACAAAGTTTGATATATAAACTATGAGTAAGATAACTATGTTAAAATTAACTTAAAAAATGGTTGTCAAGTGGAATTTTTTGAAAATTAACGTTACTTTAAAATTTTAAGAAAATCGAATTAAATTATAATAGTTATTCGAAAAATCTTTTTTGTCACTTTTAAAGTTGCAAGTTTTTTCTTCATTGTTTATAATTTGGCATACCTCAAGAAGAAACAACAATTAAGAAAGAAACAACACAATTTATTCAATTTATTACACAAAATAATAAACATTTATACACTAAATTTGTACGTCTACAACTAGAACAAGAAACACTGGAAAATATTAACTTAGATGAAAAATTTATCAAAAATATATCCGATAAAGAAGTACCAAAGGAAATGATGATTTTATTGAGTTTGGGTCCTAAATTTACACTTCCCATCAAGAAGTTGCCAACTTTAGAATTAATTGCTGACATAGAATTCATAATCTCAAAATATACTGATGAACACTTACAAAAGCAAATGCGTTCTCATTTGACTTATATTATTACAAATCATATCAAAAATAAAACAAAATTTAATCGTATCGATAAGTTTCTCTTAATGCCAATGGAAAAAACAACTAAATTTTTAAAGGAAAATCCAGATATACATATTTCAACAAGTGATAAAGGTAATATTACAATCATTGCTAATTTATTTGAATACGAAGATAAAATGAAACAATTACTAAATGATGTTGATAGTTTTGAGACTTTACGTTTCGATCCTACAGCTACACTTGAAAGAAAAAATAATAGATTGATTAGTACATTGAATAATAAAACACACAAATATATTACACAAGAAATGGCTAAGAATCTTAAAACTTATATTTCTATTCCACCTCGTATTTTTGGTCAAATTAAAATACATAAACCGAACAGAAACATACGACCAGTGATCTCTACAATAAATTCTCCTTGTTATAAATTGGCTAGATTTTTATCAAGAGTTTTGAGAATATCTTTTTCTTCTAAATATACTTTAAAAAATTCTACACAATTTGTTAAGAAAATTATTAAACAAAATATTCCAGAAAGATGTAAACTGATTTCATTTGATGTAACTAACTGTTTTACTAATATCTCACCTCAGTTAGCTTTAAAAATAATTGAAAGAGATTTTGATGAACACATTAGTAAAAACACAAAAATTCCCAAGAAAGAATTTATGAATCTTTTAAGTTTCTGTTTGATTGATTGCAACTATTTTAAATATGAAGACAAATATATGAAAATGAAGAATGGTTTATTTATGGGTTCTAGTTTGGCACCAATTTTGGTGCAATGTGTCCTTGATGATGTTGTTAATCAAGCATTACTTAAAATTGATTTCACTCCGCTTTTCTGGTATTCATACGTTGATGACCATATTGCATCTATTCCAGAAAATAAAATACAAATGGTTCTTGATGCACTTCATTCATATGATCCTAAAATCAGATTCACATATGAAGTTGAACAAAATAATATATTAAATTATTTGGATTTAAGTATTCATCATTTAAATAATGGAAAGGTTATTACTAATTGGTACCATAAAGAGATTTCCTCTAATCGATTATTGAACTATTATTCTACACATCCACATAATATGAAGTTAAATGTTGCTAAATCTTTTATTCGAAAAATATTTCGACATAGTCATAAAAGTTTTTGGAATGATAATTTAAAAAGAATATATAAAATACTTCGTATTAATAACTATCCTATTAGTTTAATTGATAAAATGATTAGTCAAGTTAGAAATACTAATTTAAACCAATTAGGTAACAGTTATAATTACTTATCACTTGATCAAACAGATGATAATATGGTACCAAATACTCAAAATTCAAATAAATATGCATCTTTAACTTATGTTCCTGGTCTAAGTGAAACACTTTCTCGGTCTTGCTTACAATACGTTCCTAATATTAAAATGGCTATGAAACCTAAAAATAAAAATAGTTATAATTTTACCAACTCAAAAGCAAAACTTTCTAAAGAACAACAGAGTGGTGTTGTTTATAAAGTTGATTGCGATAATTGTGAAACAACTTATATTGGGGAAACAATACAGAAATTAGGTGTTCGTATGGATCAACATCATTATGATTCTAAAAAGACTATTGTTAACAATAATTGTTCTGCACTTGCTAAACATTGTATTGAAAATAAACATCAATTTAAATTCGGTGATGTTCAAATTTTGGTTAAAGAAAACAATAAAACTAAATTACAAATACATGAGGTATGCCAAATTATAAACAATGAAGAAAAAACTTGCAACTTTAAAAGTGACAAAAAAGATTTTTCGAATAACTATTATAATTTAATTCGATTTTCTTAAAATTTTAAAGTAACGTTAATTTTCAAAAAATTCCACTTGACAACCATTTTTTAAGTTAATTTTAACATAGTTATCTTACTCATAGTTTATATATCAAACTTTGTTTTATATAAATGTCATTTAATTATTTTATTTCAATTTTGATATAACTGTTATTTTTATAATGATCCTGAAGATGGGCCTAGCCTGAAATATATTGATCAATTAAATAACAAGTATTAATATATATTGAAAACGGGGTTTTAATTGAGGAAATACAAAAGAAAAAATTAATAGTTTTTATTTACTATATACGTATTTCGAAAGCTATGCTTGCATCGCCATATAAAACTATCAGTTTTTGATATATACTACTGTCGATGCAAGCATAGCTTGCGAAATACGTATACAGTAAATAAAAACTATTAGTTAACAAGAAATTGGCGTGTTTATTTTAATTTATTAGTAAATACTTGTTAAGTTTGAACAAACAAAATTATTAAAATGCATGTTGATTATGTTTTTTTTTATATCGGAGAGATCGGAGCGATAAAAGCTGTTTTATTTGTCCAACCGGAAATCGTATTGAACTGTCAAACAGATTTCAAATAAAACGAACCAAAGAATTGGATTTGTACCCATATTGTTTTCTGGAGGTTGGCATGGTATAACGAATATTTTCATTTTACCATGGGAGGTTGGTAAAGTTTGTACAGAAAATATAAATATAGTAAATGTCAACAAAATGATCAGTTTATTTCTAAAACGTATCGGTGGTTATATTGCCTATTCGTGAAAAAGTTAGATAAACAAATTATTTGTGAAAGTAAAGTGAAAAGGACAACTTAAAACTTTAATTTAAGTAAATATTTTTTTTTTAATTTTCCTAAAATGCATTTTTATTTCTAAAACACTAAATTTAAAAATGGAAGAGTCTTTGAGGACAATAAAACAACCGTAGTAATTGTAATAAAATACAGAAATTATAGATACTTGAATTACAAGTGTTTACACATTTAAAAATATTTTTAATAATTGCAGTTCTTCACTAATGCCGAATTATGTGGTTTTCTTTTTACTTTCCTAAATCAATTTATTAATTATGGTCTGAAAAGAACAAAAAATAAAAGTTGATGCGAAATATTTATGTATTATGTGGTTTTCTTTTGACTTTTCTAAATCAATTTATAAATTCGGGTCTGAAAAGAACAAAAAACAAAAGTAGATGTGAAATATGTTTGTATTAGTGATATTTAAATGGCGGTTGTCTACTTTTAAATTTGAAAAATTTCGTATAATAGCATATTCTGCATTTGCGTATTGAAATATTTATATTAGTTTCAATTAATTTGTAAATAAAATAATTTTGTTTTATTCATTCATATTTGTTTTTAATTTAAATTACTTCATTTTAGAGAAAAGCGTCTTCGTTTTTTTCTATGATGCATCTTTTTTCTTCCGCCCAATGAAATATAATATTTTAATTCTAATAAATCCATTTTAGAGTTTTTTTATTTATTAGGAGTTATTTTATTAAATGTTAGTTACATTATATTGTATATATATAATACAAAACACAATAATTAATTCTTCAAAATTAAACAATTCATAGTTATATAAAAATTGTCGTTAACAAAACGTTTATTTTTAAATTTTCTTTGTTGATATTAGTAATGTAAAAAAAATTTACGTAAAAATGCACATTTTTTTTTTGATGTAAATCGGAAAAAAAATTGATGTTTTTGGGTGAAAAGAACAAAATTTTTGATTTACATCAATTTTTTTTGATGGATTTGGGTGAAAAGAACTCGACATTAGTGATATTTAAATGGCGGTTGTTTACTTTTAAATTTGAAAAAGTTCGTATAAAAAATATTCTGCAATTACGTATTGAAATATTTATAAAAGATTTAATAAATTTGTAAATTAAATAATTTTGTTTTATTCAATAATATTTCTTTTCAATTTAAATAACTTCATTTTAGAGAAAAGCCTCTTCGTTTTTTCTATGATCCATTTTTTTTCATCCGCCCAATGAAATATAATGTTTTACTTATGGTCCAAATACATGTGCAGAAAGTCTGCACGCAGTGCTGCATGCATATCTGCATCTAAAATAGATGTGCAGAATTTGTATATATTATATTTGACGTGCAGAATTTTTATATATTTGACGTGCAGAATTTTCGTAACGACAGTTCGTGTTCTTACGTATTATGAAATAGTTATAAGTGAAAGTTGTGAAAGTGAAAGAAAACTGTCTTTTTAATTAAAAAATAGAAGAAAATAATTGAACCGTTGCCTGTAAAAACGTTTATGTCTAAATTAAAATTTAAGTTCAAATAACATATACCACTGTTTCCGATAATCCTTTCCCAAAAATTTATTTATTAACAATATTAGTTTTAATTATTTTATAATTTGGATTATTTAGAATATTTAAATATCTTTATAAACAAATAATCATTACAAAAATAATTTCATTTTCAAAAAAATATCATTCGTTTTTATTTGAGTTATAATTATAAAAAATAATTAATTTTCAAACAAAATTTCAAAATCATCCATTTTTATCTGAGTTTTCAAGTAGTTTTTGTTTTTTTGATTGTGGTAGCACTGCCTCTGTGCAGCGAAATTAGAATTAGAGATATCTTGCAGAATTTTTCTGCATGCAGAATTTACATGTAATTGCTCTCATATAACAACACATGTTCTAATTTCGCTGCATGCAGAATTCTGCACATGTATTTGGACCATTACTTCTAATAAATCCATTTTAGAGTTTTTTTATTTATAAGTGTTATTTTATTACATGTTTGTAACATTATTGTAAATATATTATAGAAAACACAATAATTAATCCTTCAAAATTGAACAATTCATAGTTATATAAAAATTGTTGGTAACAAAACGTTTATTTTTTAAATTTTCTTTCTTGATATTAGCAATGTCAAAAAAATTTACGAAAAACCGCACATTTTTTTTATGTAAATCGAAAAAAAAATTGATTTTTTTGCGTCCATAGAACAAAATTTTTGATTTACATTTAATTTCTTTTATGGATTAGTGTGAAAAGAATATAAACAAAATTCCACATACTGTCAACCTGTGGCGAATATTCAAATTAAAAATCGTAAATTTTAGATATAGCAGGCGATTTTTGTTCGTTAAAAATCAAGAAAAACAAAATAGTTTTTCAGTCTTGGTTTTGTTCATTATTGTGAAAAGATTAATTTTATTTTCATGTATTAGAAATTCCTTTATTTAATTCAGGCTGACTGAATTGATTTTTCTTGTTTAATAAAAGTTGTTCGTGTAAAATAATTTAAACAAAAACAATATCTATTTTGCTCACTTAAAGTTTTTATCATATGTAATGTAATATGAAATAGAACATTTATAATAAAGTGATATTTCAATTGGATGAAACAGCTGTAGTGCTATTAATATTGCAACACTACTATATTAAGATGTAGAGCCAATTATTCAATTAGCTGTACCAAGTTATGATGTGAACCCGGTTTTACTTCAATTGTAATGCGATTTGATTCACTATGTGAGCACCACTCTTAATTTTAATATTAAAAGTCTTGAACACTTGTTAATAGATTGTTTTATTTATTTGTTCACCAGATTTACACAGATGTTCGTATTTACATATATAGTTTTAGGCACTTAGGTAACTAAATTAAACTGGCCAAACTGGTTGTTGATTAATTGCAACAACTGATTGTTTCGTTAACTGAATAATTTGACTAACTGTTATAATTCTTAACTGAATAGCGTTTTAATCGATTATCTGTTATAACTTATAGATTAGTTAATTTACGAACTTATTGATTGAATAACCTGTAATTTCTAACTGAATAACTTTGTAATTTATTGTTTGCTATAAATTATAGATTAATTAATTTGAAACTTATTGATTGAGTAACTTATAATTTTTAACTGAATAACTTTGTAACTTATTGTTTGCTATAAATTATAGATTAATTAATTTGAAACTTATTGATTGAATAACTTAATAATTTTTAACTGAATAACTTTGTAACTTATTGTTTGCTATAAATTATAGATTAGTTAATTTGAAACTTATTGATTGAGTAACTTATAATTTTTAACTGAATAACTTTGTAACTTATTGTTTGCTATAAATTATAGATTAATTAATTTGAAACTTATTGATTGAATAACTTAATAATTTTTAACTGAATAACTTTGTAACTTATTGTTTGCTATAAATTATAGATTAATTAATTTGAAACTTATTGATTGAATAACTTAATAATTTTTAACTGAATAACTTTGTAATTTAATAAAGATTTATCAATTCAAGAACTTATTGACCGCCCGATTGTTACTTGTTGTCTCGACTCGACTCTTGTAATTTTTACCCACGACTGTCTTTTTTAAAAGAAACCACTTGCCATCAAATCAATCAAAATATTCTTTTTTGTAATTGACCCAGTTTTCGTAAAAACCAAAAATTGATTACCAATTTAAATTTTATAAAATATTATTATTTGTTGATGTATGTCGCGTATTACTTAATCCTAATTTGTCAATTTTGTATTTTAATTTAATTTAATTTAAAAAAGTGTTTCGCAATATTTAATTTGACGATTGTTAATTTTGTATTTTAATTTTATTTAATTTAAAAGAAAGTGTTTTGTAATAATTGATTTTAAGATTGTTGATTTTGCACAAATAATATTTATTGAATTTACATTGGTAATAATTGGTTATAATATTATTTGGTAATGTTTATTTGGATGTTAATTTGGGGATACTACATTCCTCCCTCCCACGGAAAAAAATTTGTGTTTATCGTTAAAGGAATTAGAAGGAAAGTTAGGTAGAATAGTTAACGATAAAAACAAAATTTTACCAAATTATGTATTCTTTGTGAAAAATTGAGCTACGTTATCTTGGGTTTTGTTTTTATGATACAGAAATGCAGTAACATTGGCTATTAGAAAAATGGGTTCATTTCTTTTTGTACTTAAATTATAACGAACTCTTTAATATGTGAATCTTAAGTTTATTAATCAAAAATTTAAAATGACCATGTATTATAATGAAATGAACAGTGCAATATATATGTATAATTATTATAATAGTTCGAATTTCTTTCGTTTTGTTTTCATTTTTTTTTTTTTGTTTTTAGCAAGAAAAAATTACTGTCAATGCGAGTACATATCTAAATTTATTTTTAATTTGTTAATTTTCAAAATTATAATTATAGTCTTTAAACCAGATTTAAAGGTACAATTAAGCTTATCTAGATATTATTGATTCTATTTAGTTTCAAAATCAGAAAAAAAAATGTTTAAATCCAAAATCTAAAAAAAATTTTCTGTTCAGTCTACGTTATTTAAAATGATTTCTGTATGCTTACTGTAATAAAAAATAAAATGATGATTATGAGAAAATTTTAATTTTCATAAAAAATAAGGTTGAACTTGAAAAAGAAAATTTTAATATGAAACATTAGTAATGAGGAAAAAAAATAAATTATGTAAGATTATTGATGTAGGTCAGTGTTTCATTTGAAATAAGTTTTGATATTATGATTATGTGTTTATTATTATGAAACTATTTATAATCACAGAAATTCGGTAAAAACGTTATCAAAGAAATTGTTTTCTTTTTGCAATAGCTTAGTTTATTACTAGTAGATCGTTTGACTTAAATTAGTTTGAAATCTTAAGCATATGAAACTTAAATGTATTTCCCGTTCTTAAATTCTAGTTTATCATCTTGTTTTACTAATTTATATTTTTGTATTGTTTAGATCAACTGTTCGTTTCATATAATGAGTTCAACGGTATTACTTATTTTAAATAAATTTTGCTCAATTGATAGCTACACAAAATAACGTTGAACTTGAACAATAAAATGCTTGTTATGAAATATAATAAATAAGTATTCATAATTGTAGTAAATAAAATATTATGTAGTAAATTATTTGTTTTTGTTTGAATAAAAAAAAATTACGTTGTTTTGATTATCTCGCGTATCTTACAATTATTGTCTTAATATAATATGTATTTATGCTATAATGATTATAAAATTATTATTTTTATTGATTGTATTGATTATTGATCGGAATCAGTATGGGTAATAAGATTATTGTTTTTTCGATTAATATGTTTCTTGTATATTGTATAAATTGTAAGTATAAATTGATTAGATTTGACTTATGCTTAAGGCTAGTATTAGGTTTATTTGATTAACTTGTGGTGTATATTAGTATTGTATTTAGGATAGGTTGATTTGGTTTACCTATGCTTTAGGTTGGTTTAAGCGGCATTTGATATTTTTTTAGAAAGCTGTTGTTTTTAAAAATGTGGAAATTTTATCGTTAGAAAGTAATTTTGAAGGAAAGTTACTTCGAATTTGATTTGTGTACTTGACTAACAAATAAGTATTGTCTCTAATAATATGTAACAGATGACCGGTTGTACAAAACTTTGCAATGTCGAATATGATTTTACGAGATGCTAGTTGTAAATTATTTGAAAAACAGACAGGAAATTTTTGGAACAGATTCTCAAGCCAGTAAACTGAATTAGAGGAATAAGAATGAGATTGCATTTTATTGGTTATTATCGGCAGTGAAAGTTGTAAGGTAGTAGTTTTCTTTACATGAGTCCACGAAAGGCTAAGATATAGTAAAATTGATTTCCACAGTTTGGAAAGTTGTAATGGACAGTGTATCCAATTTTCAATACGTCTGGGTCTTTTTTGGTCGCGGTTGTTTACAGTTAGTTTGTTATTAGAGTCATGGTAATTTACCGTAGCAGACTGGTTCAACGTTTTAATATTTTCGGTGTCGGAGTGGTATGAATTGCTTGGTTGAAGCTTAATCGAATGTTGGTCAGTTTTGTTTTTTCGAACTTTCATATTTGTGTTAATCGTTTTAGATATACTTCGGCGGCTGTGTAATTTGATATTTGGTTTTTTGTTTGACGATTTCTTTTCCACTACAATAGTTGAGGGCAAATATTGATTTTTCTTGGTTGGGTTTTCTGATTTCTGGATTTTGTTTTTGTGACGATTAGAATTAGTTTGACACTTCAAAGTGGTAGTTTGTAGATTATGGTACGTATAATTTTTAGTGTATTTTAATTTTGTTGGTATTGATGAAATTTGTGTTGTGTTTGAAATTTTTATAGGAATGCACAAGTTTCGAAAAATGTTTTGTTTTAGAACATCAGAATACAGAATTGGTGTTGAAATAATTTCTAATATACATTGTGATTTGTCTGGGTTATTGTCGAGCGTCTTTGACCTAGTTTTGTCAGTCGGAGATTTTTGGCTACTATGTGTATCTGATAAAGATAACAGAGCATTTTCTGTAATAGTGTTTACAAGGGATGTTGAATTGGGCTTTAAAATTTGAACGTTTTCTGTAAGATTGTTTACGAAAAGGGTTGGATCGGGCTCTGTAATTTGAATTGGGTCAGTCGGAGTTTTCTGGATACTTTGAATGATTGATTTGGATAATAGAACTTTTTCTGTAAGATTGCTTACAAAGAGGATTGAATTTGGTTTTGCTTCGCGTGAGCCGTTTGGCATTTTAGCAAATTTGTTATCATTTGTTTCGAGTTTATCTTTTAAGTTTGAATCCTGTGAACTTGAAGAATTATCAGCAGAACCATGTGGAAGAGCTGGAAGCAGACTTGATGCATTATTTTCTGAATTTAAATAATTTAGGTCGTCAGTGTTAATATTCAAAGACGGAATATCTGTATACGTGTCGGTAACAGGGAAATTATTTGACAAGAAAATACAAGACGGTTTAAAATGTAATGTAGATGCAACTCTTTCTTGTGCGATTAATGGTTCGGGCTCTGCGTCAGAATTGTCCGATAAATTTATTTTTGTACTTTGTAAAAATTTTGAAGATGCTATTGGGGCTTTAGAGTTTACAATGAAGTTTAATTTTGATGTAACATTTGTATTTGAATTAGGTCGTTCTGCTTGAGAATTTGTATTTTTTATGTTTTCTGGTTGGTAACAAGATATAAGGGAAGGTGGGTGTGGGGGATATGGGGAATTTTGATCAAAGATATATGGTGGAATGTGTGATAAATTACTGGAGCTACTTTGAGTTGTGCTATAAGGGCTAGGCATATTTTCTACTTCTGTCTGTAAATATGAATAAGAGGGTAATTGGGATTGCAGTTTCTCATGGTAGTTTGATACTGAAGGAAATGTTGGTTGTTGCGTAGAATTCGAAAGGTTTGTTTTAGGAACATTTAAAATTGCATAAGATGGTATATCAGATAATAAAGGCAGTGGAGTAATGTGATATACGTTTTGATTTTGTGGAATTATATTGTTATTCAGTAATGTCAGTTGAGAGGGTTTATCAGTTTTTGTTATACTTTCTGCAGGGGTGTATGTTGTATTTGAAGGTGGGTGGTTAAATAGAGGGAATCTAGGCAGATTATTAGCCATCTTTAATGCAAAGTTTGACGTTGTAGAGCTTAAACTTTGTGTGAGTTGAGCAAACGTATGGGCTTTTGTTCCCTCTAATTGCCTGGTGGAAGGTGGGAAGTAATTCCGTAATATGAATCCTAGGTCTTCAACTGATTTGAATGACTTGTCTTCAACGGCTAGGAGAGCTTTGCCTGTGATACGTCTAACCAGTAATTGTGCAAAAACTATCTGATCAAGGACGTTCAATTTCAATGTAATTGTTGTAGCACGAAATATAAAGCGTTCTATTTCCTCGTCAATATCGTCGGCATCACCGTCTAGTTTTTCGACTAGTTTTACTACTTCGTATAGGTTAACCATATCAAATAACATATTTAATGAAAATTACAGGAAAAAGAATTATCGGATTGAATATAAAAAGGATGATAACCAAATTTCGGGTTGTGGTGAAAATTAAAGTTCAGAATTGAATGAAATTTACTGATTTACTGATAAAAAAAAATTTACTGATTTACTGATCTAAAAACTTAAGCTTACGTTTATCTGGTGTTGTAGGTGTTGATCCTGAAGATCCTTTATTTTGAGTTGCTGATAATGGTGTCAGACTTGTCGTTCTCGACCTCAGGTTTTTTGTAAATTTTGGAGACTTCTTTGTGACTTCTGATGGTTGGCTCATCTATTCCTTTCTGTCCTTATGTCGGAAAGGACTAACCGGCTGCGCCAAATGTAGTGCTATGAATATTGCAACACTACTATATTAAGATGTAGAGCCAATTATTCAATTAGCTGTACCAAGTTATGATGTGAACCCGGTTTTACTTCAATTGTAATGCGATTTGATTCACTATGTGAGCACCACTCTTAATTTTAATATTAAAAGTCTTGAACACTTGTTAATAGATTGTTTTATTTATTTGTTCACCAGATTTACACAGATGTTCGTATTTACATATATAGTTTTAGGCACTTAGGTAACTAAATTAAACTGGCCAAACTGGTTGTTGATTAATTGCAACAACTGACTGACAATAATTTGACTAACTGTTATAATTCTTAACTGAATAGCGTTTTAATCGATTATCTGTTATAACTTATAGATTAGTTAATTTACGAACTTATTGATTGAATAACCTGTAATTTCTAACTGAATAACTTTGTAATTTATTGTTTGCTATAAATTATAGATTAATTAATTTGAAACTTATTGATTGAGTAACTTATAATTTTTAACTGAATAACTTTGTAACTTATTGTTTGCTATAAATTATAGATTAATTAATTTGAAACTTATTGATTGAATAACTTAATAATTTTTAACTGAATAACTTTGTAACTTATTGTTTGCTATAAATTATAGATTAGTTAATTTGAAACTTATTGATTGAGTAACTTATAATTTTTAACTGAATAACTTTGTAACTATTGTTTGCTATAAATTATAGATTAATTAATTTGAAACTTATTGATTGAATAACTTAATAATTTTTAACTGAATAACTTTGTAACTTATTGTTTGCTATAAATTATAGATTAATTAATTTGAAACTTATTGATTGAATAACTTAATAATTTTTAACTGAATAACTTTGTAATTTAATAAAGATTTATCAATTCAAGAACTTATTGACCGCCCGATTGTTACTTGTTGTCTCGACTCGACTCTTGTAATTTTTACCCACGACTGTCTTTTTTAAAAGAAACCACTTGCCATCAAATCAATCAAAATATTCTTTTTTGTAATTGACCCAGTTTTCGTAAAAACCAAAAATTGATTACCAATTTAAATTTTATAAAATATTATTATTTGTTGATGTATGTCGCGTATTACTTAATCCTAATTTGTCAATTTTGTATTTTAATTTAATTTAATTTAAAAAAGTGTTTCGCAATATTTAATTTGACGATTGTTAATTTTGTATTTAATTTTATTTAATTTAAAAGAAAGTGTTTTGTAATAATTGATTTTAAGATTGTTGATTTTGCACAAATAATATTTATTGAATTTACATTGGTAATAATTGGTTATAATATTATTTGGTAATGTTTATTTGGATGTTAATTTGGGGATACTACACAGCTGGCGATTGTAATTCTTCATCTGCTGATAATAATAGTTTAAGTTGCCATCAATTAAGTTCTTTTGGTGCAACTTTATTTTGGTTTTATTGAAAGAATTTTATTGCTTATAAGTATCAAAAATATTTAAAGAAGAATCTCTTATTATTGGATCTCTCAACTTATGGATCAAATGTTTAATTAAGATTTGCTGCAGAAACTTTCATTTCCAATATCATTAAAGGAAATTTATGTGAAGGTTAATTTTAACTATTTATTGATATAGCGTGAATCATTACAAGCTATATTTGGTGACCCCGACTAGAAGCACAGCGTTTCAACACAATCTTTGAATTTGGAGTTCAAGTATTTCTTTTTATTAATACAATTTTATAAATTATTTATATATTTAACTTCATTCTTTTAAATTATTGTTTTTGCTTGTTTGTTCAATGTTAAATGTTTTTATGAATTTAATGTACAAATTAAGGGAAATTCTAATTTGTTTGGGGCTGATGTTGGTCGCAGCATTCGGTTTAGTTATCGCAACACATCACGCCACATTTATTTAAAAACGCGAAACCAATATTTTTATTTTTAAATGAATATATTTTATATGTTTTTTTCTTTTTACAGTGCAAACATTTTCTCCCAGCGCCACATTATTTTTTTTTTCTCTCCAAATTTTTATTTTTCGGCTTTCAAGCCACGCCAACTCCTGCTAGTGCGACCAATTTTATTTTTGTTTAATAATCGATACTATGGGCCGAAGCTTCACTACTCTTTCCTTCGTAAGACCCACTTCATTCTTTATTACTCATGGGCCGAATTTTAACATCTCCCTCCTTCGTAAGACCCACTTCACTCTCCTTAACTCTTGGGCCGAAACAAATTTTTTTCGAATTTTCTGATTTTTCAACTACTATCCCTAACGTTATCCATATGTTATCATAACATGATTATCTTCTAACGTTAACCATCTATCTGTTGACAAAACAGGTATGGTCTTTATGGATATAAAAATCTGATTTCATCTAATTAAGCAGAACCTCCAAATATCTGATCTTATAAAGGAATATCCCCAACGTTACCCATATGTTGTTACAACATGAACATCTTCTGACGTTAACCATTTATCTGTTGACGAACAGGTATGGTTCTTATGGATATTTAAAACGACATTTCGTGGTTAATCAGATATTTCTTCTCAAAGGAATCTTTTTCTATGGTACACGTCTCCAAGGTAAACATTGGTCTCAGTCAACTTTGTACTGTCAGACTTTACCAAACTTGTGTTACCATATACACTCCTTTGCTTACGCTAAATTTCTGCTTATTCTTGCTTTTAACAGCTACTTTTCGAAAAATGAACTAATATTCACGTTTGTACATGCTAGTATTGTCTCAGTCAACTTTGATCTGTCAGACATTCAGCATCACCGACGTTACTTTCTGCTTCTCGTATTTTAAACGAACCTTTTAACCTATGGTACACATCTCCACAAATATTGGTCTCAGGCAACTCAGCTGTGTCAGACCTATATCTCTACTCGTGTTACCATAACTCCATAATTGTTCGTTTCTTTTTTATTTTTTTGCAGAACTCCAATTTGTAAGACCCATAATTTTTTTCTCCATCAAATGGTATCGATTACTAGATAACACTCTCACTTAACACAATCTCTCTTAACACATTAGTTTTTAACTCTCTCCTAACACAATTTCTTCTAACCTTCATATGATCGAGCATCGACAGATAATACCTTACTTTAGGTCACATCTGAAGATGGCACGACTCAATTTTCGCCACTATTTCTCAGTCGCACAAAATAAACACTGTCTTGTACAGACAACTGTCCACTTACTTCTTCGGACACCTCCAAACTTTCTCTTTTTCGCTACAATACTCGAGCATTCAAAAAACTCTTCCATTCTCCTCTTTCCAACTCTTACTAGCTACTTTTCTTTTATCGTTTCATCTTTGATGGCACTAGGGGGGGAGTGTTGTGGCGAATATTCAAATTAAAAATCGTAAATTTTAGATATAGCAGGCGATTTTTGTTCGTTAAAAATCAAGAAAAACAAAATAGTTTTTCAGTCTTGGTTTTGTTCATTATTGTGAAAAGATTAATTTTATTTTCATGTATTAGAAATTCCTTTATTTAATTCAGGCTGACTGAATTGATTTTTCTTGTTTAATAAAAGTTATTCATGTAAAATAATTTAAACAAAAACAATATCTATTTTGCTCACTTAAAGTTTTTATCATATGTAATGTAATATGAAATAGAACATTTATAATAAAGTGATATTTCAATTGGATGAAACAGCTGGCGATTGTAATTCTTCATCTGCTGATAATAATATTTTAAGTTGCCATCAATTAAGTTCTTTTGGTGCAACTTTATTTTGGTTTTTTTGAAAGAATTTTATTGCTTATAAGTATCGAAAATATTTAAAGAAGAATCTCTTATTATTGGATCTCTCAACTTATGGATCAAATGTTTAATTAAGATTTGCTGCAGAAACTTTCATTTCCAATATCATTAAAGGAAATTTATGTGAAGGTTAATTTTAACTATTTATTGATATAACGTGAATCATTACAAGCTATAAACCCATGGTAAAATGAAAAATATTCGTTATACCATGCTGTCAACCTATAGATGTAAAAAATTGAAACGGTGTGCAGTTGTTGATGAACACGCGCACTAAGCCGCTATTCCAGATTTTCAAAACCAACAATTTGTGAGTTTTGACATTTTGGAATTGGATACATGTAATTGTTAGTGTAATTTGGCAAATAAAACACGCCTAAAATAAAATCTGAATCAGCTATAAATCGTATGTATAATTTTTTCCTGCGATAATTAACTGTCAGATATAAAATATTTACCCTGAGTTTTATGGCGGTAAAAATAAAAATTATTAAATAATTTATTTAAATTTGTTTTTAAATCAAAATATTACCTACAATTTTTTAAATTTATCCTTTATGACTTCCAGTCGGTAAAAAAATATCTGTAAATATCTGTAAAAGTTTTCAGAGAGAAAATATATGATCTGAGCATATATCCGAGAATGAAAAAAGTCACAGAATACAGATAATTCTTTGACGTTTAAAATATCTCTCCGATCTCTCCGATATAGAAAAAAACACTTAAAAATTAGGGTTATCATTATTTACTTTCAAAAATATTGTTTGAATATGCAAACAGATCAATATATCCGTACAATGTCCATGTAATCTTGTTTTTTATTGACTACATTGTACAATTCCGAACATAAAAAATATTGTGCATCATTTATTGTTTAGATTTCTTGATGTGGGACTATCTAGATAAAAAGGTGAGAAATTTTCAAAATACGGATGAATCAATTTAATCGTTGTAAATGTATTGTGAATCGACCCTAGAAAAATACCGAACTCGTTTAGTTAAGTTTCGTTGAAATTTGTCTCACCATTTTCTTTTTGGATGGAAGTGGGTTATTTTTTTGTATTTAGTATTTTGGGGCGTCAAATAAACGTCAAGCACATAATTGCTTTTCTTTTCATAAGTTTAATATTTATATTTTCGGATCAAATCATCTCAATTAACATAGGAATTAGTGTATAATAATTGTGATTTTTCCCTTATTAACATATTTAAGTACAATAGATAATATTTTTTTTATTTTATATAATAAAAGGATTTTGTGATAAAGAACAAAAGAAAAGTCATGATGGTTGAAGATGGAACTGCAGATGCTACACGAAGATTAAATGTTAAAAAACAAACCTTGGATGATGCATATGCAGCACCTGCTAACTTTCTTGAAATAGATGTTGTAAATCCCATGACGACTTTAATAACAGGAAAAAAACGATACACGGATTATGAAGTTAGAATGCGGGTAAGAAAATATCAAGTTTTTTTTATTTGATTAAAACTTATCTTAACTATAATTAAAAAACAGTTATGTGTCGTAAATATAATTAAATATTGATATGCAAATTTATAAGAATTTAAACATTTATGTACATTACAATATTTTAGACAGGTCATGTTGACTTTGTTCGAGTAATTGCTACTTTTAATTATCTAACGTTAATCTAATTATATTGGGTATTTCTTGACGTTTTTCTTTGATGAGGATTTTATTGTTGTAAATTTTATTAGATTAATGTTCTGAAAATTTTTTAATATGTTTTTAATTATATATTGGTATCGAGAAAGTTCTCTTTTAGTAAATGAATACAAAAGAAAATATAAACGTATTTAAAATATAATTCATAAATTTTTGATATAACGAACAACAAATAATTTTTATTAGTTTCCAAAAAGGATATCAGAATAATTGTTTTGAGATTTTGTATGGGAACCCCCCTAAGGGTTGCAGTTGGGGGGTGGATGAGTTTGAATGAAATGTAACAATTGAAAAAATATTAGTGCTTGTCATACTAAATATCTCATACTAAAAGTTGGGCATGCTAGACTTGGTCAACACGCTCACTGTGATTTTCATTCCAAAGGTAAGTATCCGATAGTCGGTGTATCCTAAGGCGGTTTATGCAACTTCTGCTGTTCATTCCAGAATTCTAATTTTTTTTGCGTTATTAAAGCTCATAATAATTTAAACCGTACAGAACTCGTACATAATACGGGGAGTCCATCTAGATCAAACGATAAGTTTGCAATCTTGGAGCGTGTTTTAAAGTCATGAGAAAATTCTATGAACTTATTATATATATTCACTTAGTTGGAAAGCTAGATTTGAAGTCAGGAAGCTTGCCGATATTTTCGGAAATAAGAAGCCTTGTTTTCTTATCAAAAACCCAAGAAGTTGAAACTTTCACGTTTGTGTTACAAATAGGTAAACAGAATGAGAGATTTTATCTAGAGGTGTTGTTGGAAAAATACATCTGGATAAAAGTTTTTTTTAATGCTTTGTTAAAACTAAGACGACAGCGGTGCTCAGATGAATTTACATTGAAAAATTTTCATATATGTATTGGGAAATGGAAACTCAAAATACTATTCATTTCCCGTCATTGATAATCGACTTTTATTGATCGTCATTGATAATCACTGCTAACTAATATTGTGAACGAAATTAGAGCAAAGTTTCCTGATTGTGATTTGAATTTTCGAACACGACCGATGACAACAACAATGGAAGACTAGGAAAAATATTTACCGCATCACAGAACCTGACGCAAATTGTAAAAAGCCCAACCTTGGTGGTGATAAAAGTTTTCTAATAGATCTCTCTCTCACATCTATGACTAATATTTCGAGTGTCAATGTCGATAACGGAATTATTGGAAATTTTGACCACTATCTAATTACATCAGTTATCAAAACTGATTTACTAAAAACTAAAGTTCCTAAATCACGTTGTTGTTGTTGTAGCGACAGTGTGGTGCTACTCTTCCAGCTCCATGTCCAGATTTAGGAACTCTGCAACTATCCTTGGGCGGTACCACAAATCTTCGTTCGTCAGGTCGGTTGGTTTTTCTGGACAACTGAATAGGTGGTTTGCATCATGCGGCGTGCCCTCAGATGCGGGACACTTGTCAACAATGTTCTGGTCAATTTTATTCATGTAGTTATTTAAGTTATTCCTAAATCATGTAAAATGTTTCACTTCTCAAAAACGAACACCAGTGGTCTCCGAAGTTTTTTCCTTTCGATCGTCATTGTTTTTATACTGACGATGTAAATGTTTCTACCCAAAACAATTCAATTCGGTATCAATAAATTTGCTCCCTTCTCAATAATGAAATTCCAACAAAAAAATTTGTTTTCCAAAACAGCCAAATTGATCCTTAGAAACAAACGTAGATTACTTTATATTTGGATTCATAACAGAAATCTCTTAAATCTTCTCAATATAATAAAGCTAATAAAATATCACACCAGTTGATCGAAAACCGAAATTTTCTGTCCATTTTTGACAAAAGTTTTTACTGTGCCATTAATTCTTTAAAAACTGGAACCGAATCTTCTATTCCTTGTATGTTTAACGCCGACTTAACAGTCACTAACCCAGCATGAAAAGTCACATTGTTCGCGCAACATTTTGCTTAGAAGTCGACCGTTTTGAAAATTCCTAAAGAAATACCCCAAATCCAGTCTTCAGGAGTTAATATGCAAGATCTTCATTCCAAACCTAAAATTTTCGAAAAACTCTTAAGGGGGTTAAATATCAACAAAGCCTCCGGCTTGGACAACATTTCTCCTATTATTCTAAAAACGTTTTCAAAAGAACTTGCACCAAAATTCTCTACAAATCCTATAAATCTGGTATTTTTCCTACGTGCCCGAAGTTAACTGCGCGGGAAGTTCAGCCCGTCCCCAAAAAAAGGAACAAAATGTGATATTTCAAATTATAGACCAATAGCCTAACTCTCAGTCCTATCTAAAATATATGAGCATTAATTATTTTAATAAACAACACACCCCAAGTCTCAGTCTATTTTTCTATATCTATATCAACGAACTGTTGATAATCAGTAATCACCAATAGTCCGATAAATAGTTTTGCAGATGATAGTACAATGCATAAGTCATTCGTTCTCCTATATTCAAAAGGTAAAATGCATGAACGAATAACTCCCGCCCGTAGAGACACGCCCCAAATGTAAACGAGGACCTAGAAAAAGTCGAAAATTGGGGTTTCAAAAATTTGGTCAATTTTAATTCCAAAGCACAGCTATTAATTGTTTTCAGATTAAAGACCGAGTTCCCCAATAATATTTCAATAAGTATGTGTGACGAACAAATACAATAATGTGAAAGCGTTCGTATATTGGGAGTCACAATTTGGCAAAAACTTGGCCTCCTCAAAAGATCTGAAAAATATTACACTCCGTATCAATTACTCCACATTTATAAGTACTATATTCGTCCCTGTATAGAGTATTGTTGTCAAGTTTTGGGCGCTGCATCTGTTTCCATCCTAGGTAGCTTGGGACTAAAGCATGCTATACGAATTGTTAATGATCGAAATTTAACATGAAATCTTGATCGACCATATTCTTTTCCCTGTTTTACACGTCAATCGGTTTGTGCAAACAGTCGTTGAGATCACTTATTGTCATAGTGACAGGGTGCAGTTCTTTGTCCGTACATCTTACAAATGGAATGCTTTAACCAAATCAATAGTCTCGAGGGCCTTGTGGGACCTAGGTCTTAAAAGGTATTTATGTGTTTTGACACATATTATAATTCCTATAATAACACTTTTTATTAAAAAAATTATTAATTGCTCGAAAATCGACTTTTCAACTTAAATTAGTCTTATTTTATTATTATATAAATTTTATTTGTGAACGCTGATAAGTGATAACAATATTTTATTTAATCATTTTACAAGATTAAGTTTAATATTTAGATTATGTATTTAAAATTACAATAATGTCGATTGTGTTTTATTTGAGCATATAAGGGTTCGTTTATGTTGAAGCTGCGATAAAAGAGTCAAGCAATAATAAAAGTGTTGAAATGAGCTATTCTTTTACAGTGTTTATGTTGGATTCGAGAATTTTAATAAAATGTACAAAAATTAAAACAATATCGATCATAAAACAATAGCGTCAAAAAAAAGTTCGTTTATCGACGCTTGAGTGCTTGACTCGATGCCTCCGTCGATGCATCAAAATAAACACTTCTATTTGAACGCATGTATTCATTTTCTTTGATTGAGTCACATCGATAATCGACTCTATTATCGAAACTCCGACATTTTTAACCCTAAAATAGATATCTTGGATTTTGGAATTACATGGTTAGAATGTAATGTTTTTGACGTTGTACAAAAATATTACCAATTACTTTACCTTTGTATTTTTTTTATTTGCAGACAAACTTACCTGTATTCAAAGTTAAAGAATCAAGTGTTAGAAGGAGATACAGTGATTTTGAATGGTTAAGAAATGAATTAGAAAGAGACAGTAAGGTAATTTTATTGAAAAATATATGCATTAGTTTTACATTAGAATTTAAGTTTTGTCTTAGATTTTGTATCAAAATAGCACAACCATTAAGTGTGTTATAATTTAATATATGTCGACGCTCTAATTTTCTTTGCATACCAGTATCTTTCAGTAGCAAAAAATGAAAAAGAGAAGTGGATTTGGTGGCGGTTTCTAGAAGTTAGGAAGATATTCTTAGGGGTTTTCGGTAAATTTGTTCGGGCTATTGGTTTTTGTACCATGTGTAGAAACCCATGTTAAGAGTTTGAATATAATTAATTATATCAATTGAAGTCATATCTTGTGGTAGTGGAAGTATTCTAATTCAGGACGGTCGTATATGACGTGTTTTATAAGCTGCAGCGATCGGAAGCAGATAGGTCTACTTTTTTTATAAATAAAAAGTGTGGTGCAATAGGCAGTACAACATGTGTCACAATACATAGATATTTTTAAGCCCAAGATTCCGTAACAACATGCGTGCTGATGGAATTGTTGGGATCATTTTTTAAAGTTTTGTGGAATGAGCCACAGGAGACTACTGATTCCAGCAAATCAAACCATTTATACGCAGTTTGGACTAATAAATCCCTCTGCATTTTGTCACTATAACAGTTTGGTTCTTTATACTAATTGATATATTGGTTTGTAGGAGCATATCCGGGATATGCATTTTTTGGGTGGAGAAAAACGGTCAAAGGTTACTTCTGTGATTATTTCTTGTTGGTTGTTTGCGGCTTCGGACCTCTTTTTTTTGTGGCGTTCATGCTCCATGTAGGAGCGTTGCCAGGCTAATCAGCTTCGAATATTCACCACGGTCATTCGCAACAGCCACATAATTATCATGGCAGCCGATTTTTTTAAGATCGTTTATTACGTCCGTCTCCCATTGCAGACCTGGTCTACCTCGCGGTCGCCCACTCCCTGGGGTACAAACGTACATTTTTTTAATCATTCCAGACTGTGAATCGGCTCGTAGAACATGCCCAAACCAAGCAATCCTATTGGAACGGATACAACCTATTATATCTGGACCCTCAAGAAAAGTATGCTGTTGTTTGAGTCAAGCAATAAGCATTGATCCCAAATATTTAAAAGATTCAACTCCCTCAATTCGTTGATCGCCGCACGTCAAATCTTTCTTCTCAGCCTCTCTTGAAACATTCAGACGTTTGGTTTTATCGTAGTAGTATCGCAGACCAATTCAAGCGACTTGAAAGTCCCACTCATAACCGGTTTGTTTTAAACACTTTTGTTTTAAAACAAATTGTTTTTTTTTAAATATTGGAATTTTGCATATTTGCTATTCAATAGAACGGTTGTACACTGTCTTGTTTTACCGTTTTTAATACATTTGACACCTTAAGGCACCTTTTAGCATCTTAAAAGTCATTAAAATTTAAAATTTTTTTTTAAAAAGTCCTAAGGTTTTTTTGTTAATAAAACGCGTTCTAGGACGTTGATGTACGCAAATTTTTGTTTTTTGTTTTTTTTATATATATTTTAAAGAAGGAATAACTAAACAATAAATTCTATCAAATATAAAATATGACATAACCCAATATTGCATGATAGGATACAGAAAATAAAAATAAAATAGGATAAAAAGAAAATGTCTTTTAGAAATTTGAAGTAACAAAATTTAAAGGGTGTTGCCAATAATCCAGCTAGTCGTATATTCCTTGATCATGTGACGCACTGTCTTTCTCAATTATTAAAGCCCACACACATAGACTTATATATGAAAGCTCGATTCTTCAAGCAAGAAATAACGTGCCATCATCAAGGAATACTTCATACATAAAATTTAGGGTTGAATAGGTATAGAGATATATACTAGCCAAATTATTATTTTTTTTTTTTTTTCAATAAAATGTGTTGTGTAATAGGGTTTAGAATATGTGTCACAACAACACATAAATACCTTTTAAGACCTAGGTCTAGACCTGGGTCCCACAACAACTGGCGTTCTGAGGTGTAGATTAACGCTTTTTTTAAACATCTGTGGGTTGAAGCCACCTGAGACTAAGTGTTCCGGCAAACTATTCCATTTGTACGCAGTTCGGACAAAGAAGTCTCTCTGCGATCTGCCAGTATGACAGCGCGGGATCTTTACCGTTTCACTGGTTGCGGCAGCCGATTGCCGAGTGGAACGGGGGTAAGAATAAGTTTGAGGCATGATGCCGCTGATTTCATCTGAGCACTGCTGATGACGATATTTGTAAAAAACAACGAGGTCAGCAACAGTGCGACGATGTTGTAGGGAATCAAGTTTTGATGTCAAAGTTCGATCACCTACAATTCGTATAGCTCGCTTTTGAACAGAGTCCAAGAGGGCCAAGATGGAAACAGAGGCAGCACCCCAAACTTGACAGCAGTACTCCATACAGGGACGAATATAGGACTTATAAACATGGAGCAATTGGTATGGAGTGAAAAAATTTTTGCATCTATTTAGGAGGCCGAGTTTTTCAGACGCGCTTTTTGCCATCGCCATTACATGATCGTTCCAGAGTAGGTCATTTGAAACTGTGACACCCAATAAACGAATGTTTTTACATTCACCTATTGGTTCATCACACATACTAAATGTACACGTGTACACACGTACAAAAGTGCTGAAGGATCCGTTATTGATTCCCGACATACGTTCGATTGAGGAGTAAGGGCAATTTGCTTAAATGCTAAATAAAAAAGTGGTAAAAATGTGCTATTCCTGTGGATCAAAAGGAACATCATAATTTTGAAAAGGAAATTAAAGATTCGGTATGAGATTTGTAAAATTAGGTTCCCTATTTCATATCATTGATATATTTTTTACCAGATACTTAACATAGACTTGATAAAATAGACTGAGGCACTTTATCAAATTTTAAAACCAGTCGCAAATATATATTTTAAATTTAAATAAAATTATATTGCTTTCAAATTCAAAATCTTGTTGTTTTCTATAGATTTTTTGTTAAAGGTATATTCAATATTGTTACACCTTACCAGCCAATATTCTTATACGAATGGTATCAATATCGTAATCTGTAATTTGCAATAGCCAGAAACTAAATTTCTTTATTTATTCAATTTGTTTACCTGTTTCCCATAATCTTTTATAGTTGAGCTAGGTAGGTGCATCAGAACTCGGCAATAGTAGGTCGCAGAGTTCTTATCATATTTCAAATTTCTGAGGTTTACGTTAGCTAATTAAGACAACCATGCCATTAGATTGAGAAATAAACTACTCTTAGGCATCTTGGGACAACTATTTGAGTAGCTACTGAGAATATTCAAGAAATCGTGAGAATCTTAAACGTGAGCCGTAAGAATCGCCACAAAATGTTGAGAATCTTTCTGAATATTGAGAATTTTCAAAGAATCTTGACTCTTGAAAATATTTGGACGTACAGACTATCTTCAGATAGTCTAAAGAATCATTGGAATCTTGAAAAACTTTAGAGAACCTTTATTAATCTGAGAATATTTGGGACACTTATTTTATTTAGAGTTTATTCACTCCAATTACATATTTTCATTTGAAACAAAAAAAAAAACGAATATTCGTAGTATAAAACATATTTGAAACAAAAAAAAAACACAAAAAAACCAAAAAAAAGAAAAAAAAACTGTTTTAAACAATAAAAAACGCGTTTTAAACAAAAACAACAGTTGTTTTGTTTTTTTTTTTAAAGTGTTTTTAACCAACGCTGCTCATAACAGCTTCACTTCGGCCGAGGATGACAACATCATCAGCGTAAGCGATCATCTGTTCTGAGTTTATTGACAAGATATTGACAAGTCGGAAGTTTCTTTTGACGGCACACATATTCCAAGGCTAAATTAAGGAGTATAGGAGAGATAGTATCACCTTGTCTTAACCCGGAGTCGACTTTAAAGAACTTTGATATTTCGTTCTCTACTCGTACACAGCATTGAGTTCTGTACTGTCATTTTGCATAGTGATACCAGTTTACCAGGAATTCCCATTGACATCAGAACAGACCATAGAGTCTCTCGTTCGAGAGTGTCGTAGGCCTGCCTGAAATCAACGAAGAGTTGGTACACAGGTATGTTGAACTCTCGACACTTTTCCAAAATCATCCTTAACGAGAAAAGTGCATCGGTGGTACCTCGGCCTTGCCAGAAGCCACACTGTTATTCTCCAAACAGTTGTTCAGCAAAAGAATTGATTATGGCTAGCAAAATGTTTGAAAAGATCTTATATGCTGTGCAGAGTAGAGCGATTCTCCTGTAGTTTGCGCATTGTAAGCGATTACCTTTTTTATGGATTGGTATCAGCATAGCTGAGTTCCAGTCCTGTGGCATGGTTTAGTCCGCCAGATCATTTGAACAAGTTCAAACAATCTTTAGGATAGAGTTTCACCACCATGTACAATCATTTCGGATGTTATATCGTCGGTATCAGGTGCTTTATTGCGTTTTAATTTCGACGGCGCCGCTTCGAATTTCTCTTTGGTTGCTTCGTCTACACGTATGCGCGAACAAGCATTGCCCGTCGTCCGACTTGTTGCTGTTCTTCTCAAAATAAGCGGTCCAAGTATCTAAAACATTTTTAAGGTCTACTTGTATCTTCGTTTTGAATAGCTGTCGATCTAGTTTGAGGTCCCGTCTTTAAGGTTTTAACCTGTTGAAAGAAGTTACGCGATTGATGTTCTTTATTGAAGCTTCGTTCGTCTACATAGCTTTGCAACGGCTTGTCTTTCCAGTTTATAGTTCTCCTTCGTGGACCTGGTGTTGCGTCCTTGTAGACATTTCAGATAGCAATCTCTTTTGTATTGAATAGCGTCAGACATGCTTGATCCATCCATGGCTTCTGGGAGTGATTTTGTGGTCGTCCAAGTATTTCCTCAGCAGCGCTTAAAACAGCATCTTTGAGCAAATACCATGACTTATCGACGTCTCCATTAATGGTTTCTGATTTCTCCAATGTTTCAGCAATATGGTTTTGATATCTCTCTTCTGTTTCAGCATTCTTTAGTGATCAGATGTTAAAACGTTTCCGTTGATTAAATTTTGGAATGCTTGAAAAGTGGAACATTATTTTAGCACATACAAGATAGTGGCTCCTCGGCCCTATGGTAGAGTGGATTCTAAAGCACTCATCTACTTTATCCTGAAGATGTTTTGTGCAAAGCTTTAAGTTGGCGTTCTGTGCTTTCTGTAAGATCGAGGTACTCGTATATGTATCTAATCAGACTTAAAAGCGTTCCTTAAGGTAGTTCTTAGTGCCTAGAAAATATTTTTAAAATTGAAAATGATATCAAATCAACATCACCTTGGTGACATTGACATTTTTTTAAAGTTTTTCATCCTTATCGTCTAGAAACTGCAAAGAAGCTTTAATGACTTTATGCAATGCATCCTTAGGTAGATGAATTGTTAGATCACTTCATATAAATTTAGTTACCGGTCATATTCTCTCGTATTTATTGAATCGATTTGCTGCTGCCTGATTTTGCCTCAATAAGTTTCATATTTTGCTGTTTTCTGCCGCTGCCGTGCATTTTACCAAAAATCAAAAAATTGGAAGTTTATTAACATTTAACAATCAACTGATACTCAGGCTGATCTCCAGCTTCCATTTGAGTGATTTTTGGACAAAACAATTCGAAAAAAAGTTGGTTAACCCATAAATAATATTACGCATAATAAAAAATTTCTTTGATGCTAACTTCCGATTCTGCTGAGCACGGATGACGCGTTTGGAATCGCTTTCTAATTGTTTTTCTCGCTCGTTGTTTTCGTTGATAAACGTAAGCTCATGAGCATCCTGTAGAATTAAAAATTTGAACGCAACTTACTTTTACCGTTTTTTGATTTTGGTTTTCGTAATCCGTTTGTAGGAACACCGCCTAAATCTGTCATTCATACAATAGATTAGCATACTAGAACATCTAAAATTAACAAATTTCTTTCTTGTTTTAATCAACAGATTGTAGTCCCTCCATTACCTGGCAAAGCCTGGAAACGACAAATGCCATTCCGTGGCGATGATGGAATATTTGATGAAAATTTCATCGAAGATAGACGTAAAGGTTTGGAAATATTTATAAATAAAATAGCAGGACATCCGTTAGCACAAAACGAAAGATGTCTGCATATGTTTTTACAGGAACCGGTTATTGATAAAAACTATGTTCCAGGAAAAATACGAAATACGTAAATTAGTTCAAAAAATTTAAACTATTTTCAGTTTAAGAAAAAATATATAAATATTTAATATTATAAGAAAAAAATTCTCTATCCTTCTTTTGTCCTGAATCTATTTAAACTGTTTTTAATTTACAATAAACACAACTAAATTCAATTATTTAGAATACAAAAAACACACAAATAATTATTATTTCAATTATCTAAAAAAAACGTTATTTACATATATTTTTGGGTGAAAATATTTAATAAGAAAAAATTGTAACACAAAACATTTAAATTTATTTAAATTAAAAAGATCATTTTCAAACTGTAAAAAACATGCAATAATATTTCCAATTCAAAAAAAATAGTTGGTCAAATTTCCGCTTAATATTGAAAGTTTAAACCCTTAATAAATTATTGGTTTTTTATGATTTCGTGTTTCGTTTTTGTGTGTTAACTGTCAATATTATTGATACAGAGTAAAGTAATATTTTTGTTTTTGTAGTTATATAATCTGTTATAAATGTATCAAATTAAATTAATCATCGAATAAATTATGTAAATCATAATATACTGATGCCTTGCTTTACGATAATAGGTTTTTCGGTGAGCTCGAATCACATTAAACTGAATCGTAGGGTTATTCAAAGTTAGATAAACTAATTTGGAGTGAATATATTTAAACGATATTTACAAAAAACAACTATAGTAAACCAAGGTCTTGGCATATAAAACTAATTTGACTGGTGCATATTGATTACGTTATCTTAAAATATGTTTAAATATTTTTTAGTTATTTAAGATAAGTTTTAGTCTAAAACAGGGCAGGCAATCATCCAAATTCTAATAGTGAAACCATTGTTATCAGCGTTTTTGATTGCTTGTTCTTTCTATGAGTAAAGCTTGTTTGTTATTTATTTATAATAAGATAAATATTTCTTCACATAGATTATTAATTATAGTCAATTCCCTTTTCTCGATAGTTTTGTAAGAGGCGGATATATATCGCCCATTGGTTTGTGTTTCATTTAAATTATACATTTTGTCTCTTTATTTAAAGTCAATATATTTAGATTTAATATTGCAAACACAAGAAATAATATAGTCTTGTGGATTAATCATAATTGTTTTTTTTAATTTACAAAACTATTAAATATCACCATCTTTCAGCTAAAATGTTCGTTTTATTAACAACTTTGAGTTTTTATATTGCATTTCTCTTTCGTATTCATCACTTGATTAACTTAAAAAATTATCATTCATTCAAGATTTTAATTTATCAATATTCAGAACTCGTAGAATTTGATGAGCTATTGAATAAATATTTATTTAATAATAAATACATAATAAAAAAATTCAGCACCTTCGATGGTAGCAAAAATAAAATTTATGACAACTAAAATATTTATAATGTCTGGCTGCTTTATTTCCCCTCTCCTGTATAATCCTTTAAAAATCGCAATAATTTTCCGAAATAATTTGTAATTATTTTTTTTTTTATATAATTATAAAAATTACTATTATCTTTATTATCATTATTGTACTATTATCATTATATTATTATTATTACTGTATCAATAAACAAATTATAAATATAATTTACTTATAGTTAAACGAGAAAGATTTGATATATTTAAAGAAAAAAATATTATTGGTATGATTAATTATATTATTAAAAAATTTAATAATATATAAAAAAAAACTATTTGTTATTCACAAAATAATTTTTTATTTAGTTATATCTGTTCTGTAACATTTCTTTGTTATTATTATGTATATTTAGAGGAGAGATGATAAATAAAACAACAAAAAATATATGATTATGAAAATAACTTGCATGTTACAGATAAAATAAGTAAAAATATTTGAAAAATGAAATATAATTATATTTAAAACAAAATCAAACGTCTTTTTAAACAATTTATATAAATAATTAAGCTCAGTCAGAATGTGTTGATAAAATTTTACATCTAATTTTCTGTTATTAAAAATTACAATCCAAAGGTAAATTTTTATTCAACTTTCAATAATACTTCGCTAACATGTGTTTTTTTTATTTTTAGGTAAAGATGAAAAACGTGATCTAAGCAGGTGAAAAAGTCGAGATTTGAACTTGACCATTTTTGATTTTCCTGAAACTTGGCATATAAGTAGTATGGACAAAATAAAAAATCGAACTCGTTTTAAAATTTTTTTAAAGTGCATAGTTTGAGCATAGGCAGGGGGGGGGGGGGGGCACCCCAACATGCATGAAAAATGAAAATTCTGCCAATCCGATGTAACTTTGAAATTAAATTGCTCAAGAACGGCTATACCGAGTTCATCCAACTTTTTTTTGTTTGATAGATGATTAGTTATAGTTAGTCGTTTGAAAAAATATTAAATTATTGTTTTTATAATTAATTTTTAAATAAAAATATTAAAAAAACTTTTTTAAAGATGGCGCTAGGGTCGAAGATCAACTGGAATTTAATTAATTTTTTTCTGAAAATAGTTCTATCCTTACTCTAAGTTTACAAAGAGGCGTTAATTCTTGTTCTTGAGATAATTAAGTTTAAAGATTTTTAGTACGACTAAAATTCGAATTTTTCTTCATTTTTTCAAACAACTTCCATTAACAAAAAATTTTTTAAAATTAAAATTAATTAAATATTTAAATTAAAAATTAATTAAATTTTAACTTTTTTTTTTAAATATAAAATTAAATTTAAATTAAAATATATTAAATTTACAAAGAGGTGTTAATTTGTGTTCTTGAGATATTTAATTTTAAAGATTTTTAGTCAGTCTAAAATTCTAATTGTTCATAATTTTTTCGAACAACTTTTATCATCAAAAAATTTTAACCACTGAAGTTCGAGAAAATAATGAACAATTAGAATTTTAATCGGACTAAAAATCTTTAAAATTAAATATCTCAAGAACAAGAATAAACGCCTCTTTGTAAACTTGATACATTTTAGAGTAAGGATAGAACTATTTTCAGAAAAAAAATTAATTAAATTCCAATTGATCTTCGACCCTAGCGCCATCTTTAAAAACGTTTTTTAATATTTTTAGTTAAAAATTAATTATAAAAACAATAAATTAATTTTTTTTCAAACGACTAACTAATCATCTATCAAACAAAAAAAAGTTTGATGAAATCGGTATAGCCGTTCTTGAGCAATTTAATTTCAAATTTACATCGAATTGGCAGAATTTTCATTTTTCATGCATGTTGGGGTGCCCCCTATGCTCGAACTATGCACTTTAAAAAATTTTTAAAATAAGTTGTATTTTTTATTTTGTCCATACTACTTATATCCAAGTTTCAGGAAAATCAAAAATGGTCAAGTATTCATAACTCTGTCTAGAACACGTTTTCATCTAAATGGGCAGATCGTTGAAATAATGTAACCAAAAAATATCTGACATGGAGTCACAGAAATCATTTCGTTGGAAGGCAGAGTTTTATTTTTATGAATTAGGTTGGCAATAAAATTTATTCTTAAATTGGTTTGTTAAAATAATAAAATAATTTGATGTATTTATGTAAAAATTTGTATTATATATTCTAAAGGTCCACTCTATCGGGCAAAAAAACTATTTTAGCTCATATTTTAGTTCATCAACTTTTCTAGTATTGATGTTCAAATAAACTTTTTATATTTTTTAGTGCATGTCAATATCTCCTTGTGTGAGCATAGGGTAGTCTAGAATCTAGATCAATCGATCGATTTATGAGCAGAGGGGGTAATACAGTGTACACAATCTCGCCTTAATTGTAATATTTTTCACATTTCTGTTTTATGTATTGCATTTTGTTATCAGCAGCCCGATACATCAGATCAATTATTTTGGTGGGGATGGTTAATTAGCAAAATAATTATCAGATAGCGTCTTTGCTGGTTGAATTAGCTGCACACAAATGATAAATACATTGAATAGTTCGACAATGATACGGATTGTATTGATATGATCTGTACATCTTCTCCCTAACCGAGAGGTATATTGTTTGCGTCGTAGTAGCTTATTGATTGTTGGGGATATTCTTTCAAGAATGATCATCGCTAATGCTTTTATGTGATGCTAAATTGGAAGATTTCTTGTTAATTACTGCATTTTGTTAAATCTACTTTCTTTGGAATTGTCATGGTTAAACACTCCATTATATTTGTCTTTTGCCGGAGTTCCATATACTAGCTTATAGTTAAAATATTAATAATCTTGCTTGACCGCTTTTGCTCTGTCTTTTGCAAACACTGCAGCTTAAAAGACAAAAGTGCCATATCCAAGTAGAAGCTGTAGGAGAAGATCTTTTCCGTTCACTCTTCATTTTTTAAGCAAATCGCAACTTCTGCACCGTTTTGTTTGAGTGATCAAACTTTCTCAACCAAAACATCATCAGAAGGGCAATATGCTAAATTTCTTGCTGATTTCAACCAGCTTACACATCTAGTAGATAGGCCAACCCATATTCCAAATATTGCCAGCTATTCTTCTAATCTACTTGACCTTTTCATGACAACTCATTCTGCTAATTATACTTGCTCAGTCGATGCATCCACTTGGCAGATTACATCATTGTGTGTTTCTGCTTATTACGAAATAAGTTCTCGAGCGCCTAGTCCAAAACTGTCCCCTCCTCGAAAGGTTTGGCATTAGTAGATGTAATTGGTAGAAACTTAATAAATTCAACAACGGAATCGACTGGCGTCTATTTTCTTAGGATAAAATGTTAACCAAACAACTGCATTTATAACTCACGTTCATTATTTGGCTGAGAATGAACATTTTTATTCCAACCAGTATTGTGAAAAGTAAAAATGGGTTCAAATCCTGGTTTTCTGATGTTATAAAGCTAAAATTAACAAAATGTTTGCGTTTGACTAACTGCAGATCGAAAAATCTCCCAGCAGTAGATCTTTTTATATAAGGCCTAGAAACAAATGTCATAGTATATTTAAAAAAGCTAAATTTCTTTTCAACTTTAATACTAAGCGTAAAATTTTAGGCGCCACTAAAGGCAGCCGGTCGTACTAAAACTTCCTCCAAAAGGTTGGTAATAACTTTATCAAATCTTTTATTCCACTGGCAACCATGCAACTTTGCGGTCAACACTGCATAATTTATATCTTAGCAAATCAATCTCGAAAACAACAATCTTCTTCATGACCCAATATGGATTTCGTGAGACACACTCTACTGGTGACATCATGTCAGTCCTTACGGAGAAATGGGGTAAAGCAATTCATGACTTTGGTGATCTCATATCATTTCCCTTGACATATCCAAGGTGTTTGACATAGTTTGGCATCGGGCTCTTATCAAAAAATTAATTTCATTTGGTGTCTGTAAGACCTTGATCTGTTGGTTAGAAGATTTTTTATCCCAGAGATCTATTAGAGTATTGCTGGATGGTGCTATGTCGGGTAAATTTCCAATTCAAGCCGGTGTTTCTCAGGGTTCGGTTCTGTCACCAACTCTTTTTCTGATCTTTATCAACGATTTGTTATCTATTACCAAAAACCCAATATATAGCTTTACAGATGACAGTACTATCTTCCATTCCTATTCTTTTAAAAAACAGCCACCTAGTCTAACTACTAATAATCATTGTAGGAAAATGGTCGAATCCTTGCATTTAATTCTTGAATTTATTCTGGACTGGGGTAAACGTAATCTTGTGACGTTTAATTCTATGAAGACGAAGTCGCGCGTTTTGTCCCATAAAACCTCTCTGTATAGCACCAATGAAACGTTTTCCAGGGTACCACTTTTAAACTCACATGCTCTTAAACTATTGGGTACTGATATCAATCATAAATTGAAATGGCATGACCACATTCTTTCTGTGGCAAAATTGGGGTCCCAACGACTTGGCTTCCTACGTCGCTGTAAAAGCTTTTCTCTCCTTCCAAAATTACTACGATCTATAAAGCATACATACGACTGATCCTCGAATTCGACTCACATTTATGGGCTGCAGCACCAGAAAGCTCTTTAAATTTTGTCGACAGAGTTCACAGGCGTGCATTGAAGCTGATTGAAGATCGATCCACACTATGCTACAGATACTACTACCGACTACGGTAAATACTCCAAAAAACATAATGACTTAATACCTCCATTACGCAAATTTTACCGAGTCACAAGACAATCTCCATTCCCATAAGCATTCCTTGGAGGTCTCATATGTGAGAACATCTAGCTATAATAACCTCTTCCTTTCACGTTCCGTATACTGATGGAATCGATTGCCAAAAAATGTTTTCCCTGCTACATACAATCCCAAGCTTTTAAATCCACAGTACATCAACACTATCGCTCCATTCCTATCCCAAGTCGTTGACTACCAACCATCTAACTTTCCTTTCCTATGGTTAACACGTGCAACAAGAATTATAGGTCAATTATAGGCAACAAGAATTATATTAACCCGAACTACATAAAAAAAAATATGTTCTCTATTTAAATATTTGGGTAATGGTTTTGGTAATCACATTTTTTACTTACAAAGCATTTATGATGCAAAAATCTCACACATAATTATCATAACGATTTTTTTTCGCTACTTTTAGGTTTATATATGACCATAGGATCTCGTGGAAATCGTCGTTTAATTTTAAACGATTATACATATTACAAATTTTCATCACAACCCAATTCACAAACATGGTACTGCTCTCAAAGAAAAACGAAAAATTGTAAAGCTCGTTTGCGCTTGCAATTCACAACCGGAAACGTTGAACAAATTATTTCTAACCATAATCATAAACCAGCACTGATTAACACTAAAACATATTTTGTAAATGATATTACAATATTTAATACAAAAAATAACTAAAATAATGTTAAATTGTTTTTTAATATTCTAAATAAATATGTAATTTATTTTAAATTTTTGTTATTATTTCATTTTTCTAGAATTTGAAGACGAAAATTGTATTATAAAAAATGAAGAAAAGGTTGGAAACGGAGTCAATAAAGATGATCAATGTGAAGAATTACATGTGTTGAACACGAGAATTGGTGGAATTACGTTTAATAATTACGCGTATCATAAAAGCGGAGTTACCAGAAATAATGTAGTTTACTACCGATGTTCACTTAGTCGAAGTCTGAAATGTAAAGCAACGATTAGAGTCGAAGAACATACGGGAGTTATAAAAACTAATAAAACTCAACATAATCATGTACCAAAACCGAAAAATACATCAAAAATGTCGGGTTAGTATTGGTTGAAAAAATGCCTAACAAGCGGATTAAAATAAACCATCTTTGTATCTCTCTTCTAGGCAAAAAATTAATGTTTGATGGATTTCAGTTTTACAGACATAGCATATGTAAGGATAAAATCTTTTGGAGATGCTGTAATAATGAAAGTATAAAATGTGCGGCTCGTATTCATACTGATTTACATGGAAATATTTTAACTGTTCGAGGACAGCATAAATTATTGTGCGTGAATAAAAGCAAACTAATAAATTATATTGAAAATTAATTCTGTTTCATGAGTTGAACGACGAAGAAAAATTTGCAATAAATCGTTTTTGAAACAAAAAAATTAATTTTAATTAATCGATTTCATTCAAAAATATGTTAATTTTTTATTTTGATATTTATTAAAAATTCCTACAGGATTTTCTTTAACCTTTTGCAATTTTTTTTAACAGAAATTTTTACTACTCAAGTAAATACTTTAAAGAGGATTAAATATTAATGTTTACAGCAAGCGCTTGAAAATAACAATAAGTAGGGTTTAGGTACGCTAAAATGAATGAATTTTTAAATGCCTCCAATAAATTTTAACACGGGTTTAAAATTCTAATTTTTATCATCTACGGAAGAGGAAACATGTGTTGAAAATCTTTGGAATGTGAATTTTCTATTTTTAGGCACTTCCTCCCACACCTTTTCTTCATACTTCTGATAAAGTCATATCCATATCTGCTGTGAAACCTCATTTGTTACCCAAATAAATAATTTAAGTTAGATGACGTTCGTGCAATATTCTTTCCAATAGTCATGGTCAATTCGTGTTCTTTCGATTGTTCTTATTATTCTGGTACTGCCTTCGAAGATAAAATGATAAAATTCTTTGGGAGCGCCATTCAGTAGCTGACTGTACTCCTGGAATTATTGTCTTCTTTTACTCATTTAATCTCAGCCTGATTCCTTCATCCATTCCAATCATAATTTATTATATAGATGCTGGAGCACCTTTCCAAACGATTTAAATGAAAACAGAGGTTAAAATAAATACTTGGACAACCTTTCAAATAAATAATAAAAGTATACGAAAGACAATGTTTATGTACATTAAACTGGTTTAGAAATTCTTGAGTTGACAAAACTGATTCGAAACCGAAATTTAAAAATTCTATGTTAAATTCGTTACTTTAGTCAGATTTAAAAATAGAACTAATATTCTTGATGATCACAACTCACTAGTAGCCATTTCGGTGATCTTTTAAGAAAAAAATTCGACAAATATATAGGAAAAATTCCTGATCTATGTCCCCTAGGTATGACCAGATATGTATGAACAATTTTCAAACCATCTTTTCCTTCGCTCCCACCGGCTAATTATGTTCCATTTGACTCGAATATGAACTATATCCAGTTTTATTGAAATCGGAAAATAATTACCCACCGCGCAGTGGCGTCGCGAAGATAAGAAAATTAGCAGAATAATAGGATTTTTTATTTTTACCAAATATAATCATCTTAAAACATAATATATCTCATAATTTTGATTTTTTTTATTAAAAGCTAATTAATTAAGGATTCTAACGAGCCTAAGTATGTAGAAATCGATCTTAGAAAAGCGATTTATCTTAATTTTTCTTCTTACATATACGAAAATTCACTAATTCATAATAATCTTTTTTCAAAGAAAAAAATTAATTTTTATGGTTAAATTTATAATAATTTTTCATTCAAAAGCAACATTTTTCCAAAAGAAATCAATAAATTAAATTAGATTTATTGTTTGATGAGTATTTGCGTCTGTAGTTTTCGACCACCTGAATGGTGCATTGTGTACCTTCCTCGTCTTTAGTTAGAATGTTGTATTCCGTGTCATCAACTTAACACCGAGTTCGGCGGTATCATTAACAACATGCAAACTTTGGCAAAACAACGTGGCTTTGACGGAATCCTCATTTGGATGGGTCATGTAGCAAAAAATCAATACAAATTCTAAATCGATTAAAAAACTCTGAGTTTTTTCTATGACAAAATCACTAATATTCTTTTTAGCAAAAAGTTGCATATGTTTGACTGCGTCAAAATCTTTTTTGCGAGTTTGGAGTGCGATGGGGATGTCTCGTGCTGGCACCTCAAGGTTTTGAACCATTTTTCGTTTTTCATCAAACGAAATCTCTGGGTTGAAAAAAGCCAAGTCAATATTTGCTTCCGTTAAATAGTGAAGATGATAACAAATTTTGCTCAATATTTCTTCTAAAACTCTTTGGTCAATTTTTTTAAAAGCGATGGCCGATTTGATGAAATTCAAATCCTGATTTGCGCCTGCTGTTCCATCTATGCATTTGAACCAAATTTTTACATACAACATAATCAGAAAAATGCAAACGTCTCGTAAAAATGCAAACGGCGTGACTTGTCGGACCTGGGCGTTTGAATTTGTAATTCTCAATGGTTTAGACAAGAAAAGACAATGTAACTTCCAAAAATTTTTTATATTCGCTGCGTGGTTTTTCCAACTCTTCATGACAAAAAATTACTAGAGCTTCTCACGAGTGTTTTGGAATTTTGTTTCCCAGTTTTTTGTCCGATATTCCACTTTTGAACATTGTTGGATTAATTTTACCATCGACCCATGCCGTCTGAAATTTGTTGAGCAGATAAACATCGGGTGCTGTGGTCTTTCCAAATTTGAGATCATCGCTGCCGAAGAGATCCAACTACCTCGCAGCAGCAGATCCATTCTAGCGCAACTAAAATCGGGTTGGTCCCGCAAACAACTTCATAAGTAAAATTAGCCCTGAAATTGTTGATATGTTTCCCGGATGTGTTTACACGATGTAAACCACATATTTAATTGTCCTGATAACTGAACCGGCCCGACGAGGGAAGATTTATGGTACCACTCAAGTATCAGAGTAGCAGTATCAGAGTTATTGTATTTGAAATGGAGCCGAAGAATTAGCACCGCATCCGTCGCTAACAATTAATTATTAAGACACAGCGAAATAAAATATTTGTAAAATGACTTTATTATTAATATTATTTTGTGACACATTTTCCAGTTTCAACTTAAAACATCTATACATTTACATTAAAAAAAAATTAAATCAAAAAAATTCTAGTTTATCCAAAATTAAATGTACAACTCTTCAAATTCGTATTTGTTTTTAATTAAAAATAAATAATATGGAAGACAATTAATTATATTTTACATTGTATGAATGTATGCAGATAACTATACCGTGAATTTTTGTTATTAAAATAGTATTAATAATAATAAAAATTGAAATTTACAAAATAAATTTGTTCTTTTTTGTTGTTTATCACAATTTCAACAAAAAATTAAACAATTAAATTTATTATAAAATATCTTATTATAAATTGTCTAAAAAAAATAATAAACTACTTAACATTGGGATATGTTGGAAAATCTGCTGTTTCCACTTTATCCACAACTTTAAACGAAGGAAATAATCCAACTTGATTTGTTCGAACGTTTTTACCTTTTGAGTAACCATTCCAATGATTGCCTGCAACTCCAACTAAATCCCCAACTTTCATATGAATTTCGTCGTGAGTTTTAGGTTTGTGTGGAATAACAACTTTACGATTATGCGGATTTTGTCCACCATAGTAATATATATCGTCAAGTGAGTAGAAACGTTTCGATGCATCCGGATACATCGATTGCATGATTTCGTATGCGAAACGGCAAACTTGTGAGCTAAAGGTACAAACTAAATAATCACTTAATGAAAGCAGATAAATATCTAAAATTATTCCATTTAATGATAAATCAGTATAACGTGTTGAGACCGCAGCGGTTCGTGCAACACCTTGATCTCCTATTATTTCATATTGTGGATATTTTTGACGAGCTTCATCAATCACCTTTGGATCATCAGATGCTAAAAAAACTCTTCTTTTTTCAATCACCTCAACCATTTCACGTTGTTTGTAATAATCTTCAACAGGAATCATATACTCATCAATACTATGAAATGCAGCTTCCGTTCCAACTTTATCGGTTCGACGAACATGAATACTATAAACAAAAAATTTAAATTACTTTCAAGTTCGGTGAGCATTAGAAATTTATTTGATTATCATTTTACTTTTGATTTTTTTTTAAGCTTACCCAACAATTGGTTTTTTAAATCCCATTCTTTTCACACCTTCATCTAACATTATTTGTGTTTCAGGTTGCGTTCTCAATAAATATTTGATAAATTGTCCAACCCACCATACAACTGGATCACCGTGTAACCTTGTTAATCGGGGTGCTAAATCCGCAGGGATTGCTAATGGTAGAAATGGTGGCCGTGGATTTAACGAGTCGATTATTGGTAATGTTAAAACTTGCGTGTTGGATTGTCCTGGCCAACTAGAATGCGAAACTCCAGATGAATCTAAACATGTTTCAGAAACTGGTTTAAAAACTTCTTCCCAGCCCGCTTTATGATATCGCCACCCTTTTGATTTTAATATCATTGTTCTTTCTGTTGCGTACGCCATTATAAAACAATAAACGACATGATGAATCTGACATCCATACCCACATCCTTTATTCAATCGACAAACCAACTTCCGAGCCGTACTGCAATCATCCGGATTTTGTAAATAATTCAATCTTCTTTGTACTAAATCAGATAAATCTTTTGATTCTGCATATCGCCAACTTTCATAATTATCATTTTTTTGTAAATCATCGATATCGTTTAATAAAGACATTTTGTTCTCTGCTCCTAATTCTAGTAAATTATTTAAATTTTTGACTATTTCATCAGTATCCGTCGCTTTGTCAGAGGTTAGTTTTTTTTTAATATTTTTCAATTCGGAACTTATGAAACTCCAAAGTTCACCGGTATTGGAATGGATTCGACGTAATAACATTTGATATTCAAGTGATGGTTCTCCATGATTGTTGGACGTTAGTTGTGGGTCGTATTTCAATTCAAACTGTTCAAGAAGTTTTTTTTTTTCATCGGAATGATATGTGTTATCGCTAAAACATGAAACAAAAATTATTAATGATTGATTATATATAGAATCCGATTTTCTAGTTGGTATATGTCAGTTTTACAGGTCCGCCATTTTCGTACATAATAGGGGAGGAAGAGTAACTTAATTTTATTAATGAGAAAAGATTAATTTAAAAATTTAGGGATGTTGGATCGAATAATATTTTGTTAGAATCTCTGGCCAACATTCAGCACATAACATCGAAGCAGTTGTTGAGAGTTCACTAACATCAATTCGCTATCGTAGTTAATGGTGCTGCCTATCGCTCATGATAATCCCGTAGACGAATTGTGGTTGCAACTAGTCGGTTCCACAATTATGTACTGTATTTTTGTAAAATGTATTTTTAAGGTAGTATCAAGAAATTCTTTACTCAAGTGAAATGCCTTATAGTTACATGGATTCAATGAATATTCAAGTCATCCAAGAACAATAAGTGAAAAAGGTATATCGAGCAAAGGAATATCGTTTTGCCACTAACCAAATTTAAGTTCATGTTAGCGTCTGTTTGCTTTCCAAATGAAAGCAGGATATACCATTACCAGAAATGATAAGTAAGCATATCTAGCAGGAGCAGAGTATACTAAAGTATACTGCTTATACTAAATGATTGTATACTATGGCGAGGCATTGGCGCCATAAAACCAATGCAACTCAAGCGTCTGTTCTCCATGTTAGGGTTACAATGGCGTCGGAATATCTCGGATTCATTACAAGAACTGCCTCGGAAATTGCATCCGGACTACGATTTAAAAATGGAAACCTGAAATGTGCCTTTGCGTAGACCAGGAGATCTCCTAAAACTCACACACCAACTCGATAGCTACACACTGGATATAGTGGCATTACAAGTACTATTATGGTCAGGCAGCGGCGGAATTCATGAAACAGCGACCTATTATAAACTATGCTGCACCCATATGGACACCCCAAGTTGTTGACACGCACTGGAAGAAGTTACAAAGAAAACAAAACGCAGCTTTGCGAACCGCAACCGGATGTCATTTGATGGCCCACCGGGATCACCTGCACGAGGAATGTAACATACCGCCAGTTCGTAAGCATAATAAAATGCTAACTAAAGAATATCTATTGGCCTGTCACAAAGAGCAACATCCTTGTAATGATACCTTATCAAAAATTAAACCATCTAGAGACATAAGGAGGACAGCAAGATACTTTCTGCATAAGGATAGAGACCACCAAGTAACAGGCAACATCGACGAGCTTACTTATAGAACAGGCTTAAAAACACTTCATACTAAAGCTGTTGAAGACGTCATAAGGAATTACACTCCAGATCGAGCTCTAAATAGAAAGCCACCAAAAGTCACTGCCGATCAGGTCCAACTACCCCGTAGCACCACATCCATCCAAACTCAACTAAGATCCGGTTGGTCACGCATCCTAAACAACTACATGAGCAGAATTGATCCTGAAATTATTGACAAGTATCTCGCATGTGAGGGCACGTCCCACGCGATGTAGACCACCTATTCAGATGGCCTGAAAATTCATCCAACCTGACGAAGGAAGATTTATGGTACCGCCAAAGAGAAGTAGCAGAGCTCCTGAACCTGGACATAGAGCCGGAGGACTAGCACCAAACCCGTCGCTTCAACAACAACATGAATCAGCGAAAGGATACAGTCTTTACTATAGCGGACATCAAAACGTAGGAGATTTGAAGTTGGCTTTCTCATACACCATCACGTGAATCAACATGGTATCGACTTCTGCCCAATTAAGAGAATTCGCACGCAAAAAATTAATGTAACGATGGTCAATATTCATGCACCTATTGAAGACAAAGCAGATGACATTTAAGACCTGTTCTTCCTAGAACTCGAAGAAGTCGTCAATAACATCTCGCGGTTTTCGCGCAGCCAAGCTGGCTATGATGTATGATCTAGTAATTTTCAGCACTTTCTTCCCTCACAAGAGAATCCACAAGGCAACGTGGAAATCAAATGACAGAAGAACGAAAAATCAAATCGATCATGTCATGATTTTTAAGCGACAGACACTTTACAGGTGTAACTGACGTTCGATCATACAGAGATGCTGATATGGATACCGATCATATGCTTGTCATCTTTAATTAGAAATGAAAGTTATCATCTACATTGAATAGACCGTGCGCTGGAATGTCGAGGCATTTAAACATCCGGAAACGATGAATAGATATCAGGAAACGTAAAAGAGTAAGACAACTCATTAAACATACAAGAAGAATGGAAAACGCTTCAATCAACCATTATAGCAATAGTATAAACTAAAATCGGAAAACGATTACCGAAATCACACAACGAATGTTTTGACGACGAGTATCACCAAAGCGTTGAACCTAAAAACTGCGATAAAAATGGTTAACAAGGAACACCCGAAAATCGCAAGTTGATTATTTATGCGCCAGGAAAGCCTCAACAACACTTTTGCGTATAAAGAAACGCGAACACATGAAGTGCTGTATCGAAAACATTAATCAATTTGCGGCCAATGGAAATTCAAATGAGTGCTTTGCCAATGCACGGAATCTAATAAAAGTTTTCCACCCAAATCTACAGCCATCAAAAATATAAATAATGAACTTACAACAAATGAACGTGATGTGCTGGCAGTATGGCGATCCCACTTTCAAGACCTACTGAATAGGACGAATGAAGCTCATCCTAGTAGAGCAATTGCTCCGTCAAGTGAGGAGAGTTTTGTCCCTTACTTATAGCAATAGAAGAAGTGGAAGCTGCTATTAAAAAACTGAAAAACGGCAAATCATATAGGTGCCGATGGAATCCCCGTAGAACTATTTAAATAAGGAGGAGCAGCTCTTGTCTCACGTACATACGATCTGATTCTTACAATCTGGAACCAAGAAACTGAATGGAAAACAGCTCTCATTGTTCCGCGATATAAGAAAGGTGACTGTCTAAAGAGTGCGAAATGTCGTGGCATCGCACTGCTGAACACTGCATATAAAATACTAGCTATTGTCGTACTTGCTCGATTCATCCTGTTCGCCGAGTCTATCATCGGTGACTATCAGTGTGGTTTTCGTCCCAACCGTTCAACCACAGATCAATGTTTTACCTTAAGGATGATTCTGGAAAAAAGTTAGGAGTACAACATCAGCATTCGCCAGCTCTACGTTGATTTCAAGCAAGCATATGATAGTATCATCCGCGACAACCTTAGGTCCGCACTCATATGTCTTGGTATCCCAGAGAAAATTGTTTTTGTCAGTTTCTGATCCTTTCGATATAACATCAGGTGTTCGACAAGGTGATGCACTCGCGCTCCACTATTTAATTTGGCGCTTGAGTACGCGATAAGAAAAAGCCGAGTCGAGACACAAAACCGTATCATTAACAAATCTAGTCAAATTCTTGGCTACGCCGATGGTATTATGCTTCTCGGACGTAGAACAAGTGATATTAAAAATAGTTTCTCACAGTTTGAAAGAAATGCTAAACGACTTGGATTATGCATCAAAACCGGCAAAACTAAAGTTCTTACAACATCGAGGTACAACCTCCTGGAAATCTGGATACTGGCGACTATGAAGTGGAACGCGTTGAAAACTTCAAATACCTCGGGTCTGTAATAAAATCGTCAAATGGCATTCAGGCAAATATCAAAGCCCGTGTCTCTTCCGCATACAGAGTTTTCTACGCATACTCAAAACATCTGCGATCAAAACATCTTTCGCGGTCATGTAAGATCACATTTTACAAAGCATTAATTCGACATGTACTTATCTTCGGAAGTGAAAGCTGGACACTGACTACCTTTGTAGAATTCTATCAACATTCGAGACGAAGGTCATACGAGCAATTTATGGTCCATGTTAAGTTGGTGAAAATCAGTATAGAATCCGAATGAATCACGAAATTAGACAGCTGCGTGGAAGTTGCGATGTAATCTGATACATTTTGAGAAATGAAGCGCAATATCTCGTCTCTATCGAAGTATGCAAACTCTTTTAGTAGCGAAAAGCGGGATTCAGCTATGTCCCAAACAAAAAACGGAAAAGCAGCTGGCTACGATGGTTTTTTCCAAAATTTCTTAGAAATGCTGGAAAAAGTGTAAAACAATAGCTAACTAAATTTTCTCGAATATCCTAGAAACCGGCAATTTTCCTAACATTTTAAGACTACGAAAAAAATAGCGATGCTTAAGCCAGGTAAACCAGTCAATGAACCAGGAAGCTATCGCCCAATTGCTCTATTGAGCACCTCCTATAAATTGCTAGAACGACTCATATACAATCGTATCGCACCCATCTTGTATGACCAGATCCCAGTCGAACAAGTTGGTTTCCATCCCAATCGTAGTTGCACTGAGCAACTGTTCGAAGCTGGGTATCAAAAACAATTAAAAACAGGCACAGTATTCATCGACTTCACTGCTTCTTATGACACGGTCTGGCGAATTGGGATTATATATAAGCTGTTCAATGCAATGCCTTGTAGCACCATCTCACGTTTAATTAACAACATACTGAGTAATCGTGTATTTAAAGTTCATCTAAATAATTCCTGTAGTAGGTCCAAAATGCTTAACAATGGTTTGCCACCGGGTTCAGTCCTGGCGCCATTACTTTTTAATTTGTACATTCATGACATTCCTGACACAACATCAAAGAAATTTGGTTACGCTGATGATTAGACCCAGGCCACTCAAAACAAAGACATGGGTGTCTTGGAAGATGTGCTCTCAACTGACCTGGCGATAATGAATGACTATTTTCGAACGTGGAGCTTATTTCCTAATCTAAGTGAAACCGAGAGTTCTTGTTTCCACTTTAACAACAAACTGGCAAACTATCAGTGTTATTAAGCGGCATTGTCATTAAATACAATCAACAGCCAAAGTACCTGGGTATTACTCTCGATAGAACTCTTTCTTTTAAACTCCACCTAGAAAATACGTCAAAAAACTTAAAACGAGAAACAATATATTGCACAAACTGGCAGGCTCGACATGGGGTGCTACTGCAGCTACCCTCCGCATAACTGTTCTAAGTCTGGTTTACTTAGTGGCTGAGTACGGCGCACCAGTCTGGTTGAATAGCACACATACTCAAAAAGTTGACTGCCAGCTGCATGCCACGATGCGTACTATAAGTGCTACTATCCGGTCCACTCCTTTACCTTGGCTCCCTGTGTTAAGCAATATCGCTCAACCTGCACTCAGACGCTCGCATGCGTTCATGAGTGAACATAAAAAGGTAACCAACAACATCACGATACCTTTGCACGGTAATATTCGTGACCACACTCTTTGTCGATTGAAGTCAAGAAAGCCTCCACAAAAAACTGCCACCAACCTGCTGGCAACTAATTTTAATATCTTGGATGCCTGAGAGGGGTAGCGAAATCCGAAATTCTACGTCCACGCCGTGCTACCTGGGTAACGCTAACAGAATTAGGTTGGTGTAGTTGAGAGGGGCAGAGTAAATACTGCTTATACTCAATGATTCTGCACCATGGCGAGTCATTGGCGCCATAAAACCAATGCAACTCAAGCGTCTGTTCTCCATGTTAGGGGCGGCTTGGAGCGGGCGTCTGTCTTGGATCAAGCGGCTCGCTATATAAATGTGTAGAAAGCGTCTGTTCTCCATGTTAGGGGCGGCTTGCAGCGGGCGTCTGACTTGGATCAAGCGGCTCGCTATATAAACGTGTAAAAAGGTTGTTTCTGGTGACCTTAAGATGCAGAACGAACCCATTCACGAAAATTTGGGTTGGGCGAAGGGCTAACACCCCATTTCCGTAAAAAATTATTGTCATGAATTCTGTACACAGGCCTCGGAATCATTATTGGAACGACCTCGGAAACTGTACCCGGACTACGATTTAAAAATGGGAACCTGGAACGTGCTAAGCCTTAGAAGACCAGGAGATCTCCTAAAACTCTCACAACAAGTCGAGAGCTACACACTAGATATAGTGGCATTACAAGAACTAAGATGGCCAGCTAGTGAAATCCATGAAACAGCGAAAGGATACACTCTTCATTATTGCGGTCATCAAAACGGAGGAGAATTTGGAGTTGGCTTTCTTATACACCGTCGCGTGAATCAGCATGTTATCGACTTCTGCCCAATTAATATGCGGTTATGCACACTGAGAATCCGTACGCAAAAATTCAATGTAACGATCGTCAATGTTCATGCACCTACTGAAGATAAAGCAGATGATATTAAAGACCTGTTCTTCCTAGAACTCGAAGAAGTCATCAATAAAATCCCGCGGCACGATATAAAAATCGTGGTAGGTGACTTTAATGCTCAAATCGGTAGAATTGCAGAACTTAAAACACATATCGGCCCTAACAGCTTGCATCATACCAGCAACAATAACGGTTTTCGCGCAGCCGAGCTGGCTATGATGTATGATCTAGTAATTTCCAGCACTTTCTTCCCATTCACAAGGCAACGTGGAAATCAAATGACGGAAGAACGGAAAATCAAATCGATCACGTCATGATTTCTAAGAGACACTCCACAAGTGTCAGTTACACGATCGATCATACAGAGGTGTTGATATGGACACTGATCATATGCTTGTCATCTTTAAGTACAAGTGCAAATTATCATCTACATTTAATAGACAAGCGAAAAAGACCGTGCGCTGGAACGTCGATGCATTTAAACATCTGGAAACGCTGAACAGATATCAGGAAATAATAACACAAAACATAGAAGAGCATGACATCTCTTCTGAGATGCCATTAAACATACAAGAAGAATGGCAAACGCTTCAATCAACTATTATCGCCGCAGCACAAACTACAATCGGAAAGCGGCCACTGAAATCACACAACGATTGGTTAGACGACGAGTGCCGCCAATCCGTTGAACATAAACAAAAACTGCGAGAAAAATGGTTAACAAGGAACACCCGAAGCTCCCAAGCTGATTATCTATGCGCCAGGAAAGCCTCAGCAAAACTTCTACGTAAAAAGAAACGCGAACACATGAAGAGCTGCATTGAAGACATCAACCAACATGCGGCCAACGGAAATTCAAAAGAGTGCTTTGCCAATGCACGGAATCTGACAAAAGATTTCCACCCAAATCTACAGCCATCAAAAATGAAAATAATGAACTTACAACAAGTGAACGTGATGTGCTGGCAGTGTGGCGATCCCACTTTCAAGACCTATTGAATAGGACGAATGAAGTTCATCCTATTCGAGCAATTGCTCCATCAACTGAGGAGATTTTTGTCCTTTACCCAGCAATAGAGGAAGTGGAAGCTGCAATTAAAAAAATGAAAAATGGCAAATCACCAGGTTTCGATGGAATTCCAGCAGAACTTTTGAAAAATGGAGGAGCAGCTCTGGTCTCACGTATATATGATCTGATTCTCGCAATCTGGGACCAAGAAGAACTACCTGCTGAATGGAAAGCAGCTCTCATTGTTCCGCTACATAAGAAAGGTGGCCGTCTAAAGTGTGCGAATTATCGTGGCATCGCACTGTTGAACACAGCATATAAAATACTAGCTAATGTCGTACTTGCTCGACTCATCTCGTTCGCCGAATCTATCATCGGTGACTATCAGTGTGGTTTTCGTCCCAACCGCTCAACCACAGATCAATGTTTTACATTAAGGATGATTTTGGAAAAATATTGGGAGTACATCAGCATTCACCAGCTCTACGTTGATTTCAGGCAAGCATATGATAGTATCATCCGCGACAACCTCTGGTCCGCACTCATGTGCCTTGGTATCCCAGAGAAACTTGTTTCTCTGTGCAAACTCACAACATCGGGATCAAATTGTAGAAAACCCTTCGATTAGGTCAGTTTCTGATCCTTTCGATATAACATCAGGTGTTCGACAAGGTGATGCACTCGCGCCTGTACTGTTTAATTTGGCGCTGGAGTACACGATAAGAAAAAGCCGAATTGAGACGCAAAACTGCATATATAATAAATCTAGTCAAGTTCTTGGCTACGCAGATGATATTGTGCTTCTCGGACGTAGAACGAGCGATATTAAAGATAGTCTCTCTCAGCTAGAAAGAAATGCTAAACGACTTGGATTATGCATCAACACCGGCAAAACTAAAGTGTTAACAACATCTAAGAACATACCTCCCGGAAATCTGGATACTGGCGACTACGAAGTGGAACGCGTGGAAAACTTCAAATACCTCGGGTCTGTAATAACATCGTCAAATGACATGCAGGCAGATATCAAAGCCCGTGTCTCTTCCGCTTACAGAGTTTTCTACGCATACTCAAAACTTCTGCGATCAAAACATCTTTCGCGGTCGTGTAAACTCACACTTTACAAAGCATTAATTCGACCTGTGCTTACATTTGGAAGTGAAAGCTGGACACTCACTTCCTCCGATTGTAGAATTTTATCAACATTCGAGAGGAAGGTCATACGAACAATTTATGGTCCATGTAAAGTTGCTGAAAATCAGTATAGAATCCGAATGAATCACGAAATCAGACAGCTTCTTGGAGGCTGTGATGTAATCGGATTCATTAAATCTAACCGGATCAGATGGTTTGGTCATGTAGAAAGGGCTCCATTAGATAGAATGATAAAAAAAGCGTCCCAACAACAACCAGCTGGTATTCGTCGAAGAGGAAGACCTAGACAACGCTGGCGTGATGACATCATCCAAGACCTTCGTGATATAGGATGTCGAAACTGGGGTCAACTGGTCATGGAACGAGATGATTGGAAGCTTATTGCACAGACGGCAAAATTCCGTCATGGGATGTAAACGGCAGAGAGAGAGAGAGAGAGGATGCCTGAGACACCTCCTGGAATCATTACAACACAAATGGCCTTTCTATTACAAGCCCGACTTCTACCCAACCTGGTTTCGATCTGCCACGTCATACCTGGACTACACTAAACCGAATAAAAACAAATCATAGACGTTGTGCTGATTTTTTCTACAAGTGGGGCATTTCAGAGTCCTCTCAATGTGACTGCGGAGCTCGACAACAACCATTAAACACATTGCAACTATGTCCAATTCGAAGATACAATGGCGACAACTCAGACATCCATTTGGCAACTCCCGATGTAGTAGCATGGATAGACTCACTCGATGTAAACATCTAATGTTCAAATGTACTGCCCAATTTTCAAATATTTTACTTTTTCACTAAAAAACGCGCAATCAAATTGATTGTAAGGTCATTTAATGTATTCATGTTTTGTTTTAGGTAGATTTCATAGAAAAATCTAGCTATTTTAAGTTTTATTTTTAAAGTGTCACAAAAAAAACCATATACGCTAAATAAATAAATAAAATCTGATTCATTAATTCCAACCGGATTAGATGGCTTGGTGATGTAGAAAGGGCTCCATTAGATAGAATGATAAAAATAGCGTCCCAACAGCCAGCTGGTATTCGTCGGATAGGAAGACCGAGACAACGCTGGCGTGATGACATCACCCAAAACCTTTGTGATATAGGATGTCGAAACTGGGGTCAACTAGTTATGGAACGAGATAAATAGAAGCTGATTAAACAGACGGCAAAATCCCTTCATGGGATGTAAACGCCAGAGAAAGAGAGCGCGAGTCTTTGCTTCAGTTGTTGTACAATAACGGTTTGTTTTTGCTATTTACTTTCAGAAACGCAATCAAGTTATAAACCTTGAAAAATTTCATGCATGAGGTGCCAATTGAACAATAATGTTTCCAGTTTGCTTCTAATAGTTAACCTTAAATAGTAGTCACACTAGTTAATATAATATAAAAACCAGCTTTTAAGTTATAGTTATAGTAATAAATTTTTTGTTATCAATATGTCGCTCCCTCATCTTTTAATTTTTTTTTTAACAGGAAATATTTTGTATGAACACTAAAACTTGCAAATTATATCCAAGATAGAGGACAACATTTGATGACAGGAAATTGTCATTGATAAAAGTTTGTCAAAATTCAAAATAATCGGTTGCTTGCTTTCACGTACCCGTTTGTTTAATACGATTTATATTCTTTCATTACGGAAATAAAAATGAATTGTGCAACTAATCAAATAGATTCGATGTAGGTAAATTTAAAATTTTCAAATATGTAATCGTCAATCAAAAATTAATTATACGAAACATAAATAAGAAAAGACAAAAGAAGGAAAACTTATTGAAAAAGGATTATCTTAAAATTTTATGATAAGTTTTGCCTTTTTTCGCATCATGACATTTTTTAATGTTAATGACACTATACACGTTTGGTTATGTTTAAGCACAATTTTTGACGGCCTAACAGAAGAGGGTTTTGATACTGACATCAAGCTACTTTAGATTTCAATCTATTTGAAGATGAAAAATGTCATTATACCAGAAGAAATAGGCTTATGATGTAGAGTAAAATGCTATCCAAGCAGTAGCAAAATTATTGCGTAGCCCGAAAGGAACTATTGGCTATTGTAGAATGTGGTCACCAACATTTCCATAAATACCTGTAATATCAAAAATTTCACCTAAGAATTTTTCATATAGATGATTACAGCATCGAAAGAGTACTGATGCATTATCGAAACGAAAATGTTAAGTGGAGTGAAAGCATTCCAGTCGACAAGAAAATAAGGAGCCTGTTAACGATGCACGATTACTACAAGTGCTACCTAATGATGAGTTGACTGCTGAAGCCATAAGGAAAGATCAATTAGAAGAACCGAATCTTCCACCCATCATCGAATTCTCGAAGGGTTGCAAAGCAGTGAGGGGTAGTTGCGAGTCAAACTTCGAATTTGAAGGCCTATTGGACGCAATGGGACATCCTCCATTTAGAGGATGGATGTTTAAAGAGAGTATGAAAAAGTAAATATGGCAAAATAAAACAACGCTTTACAGTGATACCATAAGGGAAAATACCAAAAATATTGAAGGAGCATTACGAAGGAACGGGTGGAGGTAATCTTGGGATAAACAAAACTCTTGCAAAAATACGACAACAGTTTTACTGACCAGGCATTCGGCAACCAAATGTGGAGTGGTGTTAAAAATGCGATAAATATGCGACGGTAAAAGTTCCCACACGAAGAAATCATGGGAAAATGAAATTAAACAAAACGATGAAGACAGCTTCGTACCCACAGTCAGATGGTATGGTGGAGAGATTCAATGCTACTTTGGAGAAATTTCTAACTAAAGTTAATAACAACCAACGTTACTGATATCAACATAATACATTATTTTTGATGGCATACAGATCGATTGTTCATGAGACCGCGGCTATGAAATCATCTCGAACTTTTTTGGAAGCGATTTAAAACGACCTGGTGACCTCAAATTTGAAGCAGTACCACTAACATCAATATCATTATCTGCGCAAGAATATGTTAGAGCGAACCTGGAGGATATTCACAAGTTTTTTAGGCAAAAGATACAACATGGTATCTTTTGCAGGTAGTTTGACCTCTTCGGCAGCGACTTTTGGTGACTTTCTATTTAGAACTCGATTTGGGACGTAGTTCCTTATAACGTTAGAAGGAGCTCGTCAATGTTGCCTGTTACTTGGTGGTCTCTAACATCATGCAGAAAGCATCTTGCTGTCCTCCTTATGTCCCTAGGTGGTTCAATTTTTGATAAGGTATCATTACAAGGATGTTGCTCTTTGTGACATGCCAATAGATATTGTTTAGTTAGCATTTTATTATGTTCACAGATTGGCAGTATGTAATATTCCTCGTGCAGGTGATCTCGGTGGGCCATCTAATGACATCTGGTTGCGGTTCGCAAAACTGCGTTTTGTGTTCTTTGTAACTTCTTCCAGCCAGTGTGTGTCTGCAACTTGGAGTGTCCGATGGATGCAGCATAGTTTATAATAGGTCGACTTGTTGTTTTATACGTAGTAATTATTGTATTTTTATCCTTGCCTCATGAACTACGCGCTAGTGTTTTCAATGCATTATTCCTGTTCTTCAGTCTAGAGTGCACTTGTTGTGCGTGTACCTCAACTTTCTCGGATTTTTTACTGTAGGAATAAGTATGTTGTCAATGCAGATGCTTAGTATTGTGTTTACCTCCTTCGTAAATGTGGTGAAAAGTGTAGACGTGGATTTTTCAGTAGGAAGTTTTAATTTTCTTGTTTTGAACCAACCATTCAGGATGTTAAGGTAGGTGTTTAGGATATTGGTGAGTTGTTCTAGTTGTTCACCGTGCAATCGTCTGCATATTACGTGATGGTTATTCCTTCTGGTGGGGCAGGTGAGCTTAAGTAGAGATTAAACAATGAAGGTGAGAAAACTCCACCTTGTGGAACTCCTTGTCGTAGTACTCTCATCTTGGACTTACAATTACGGAACTCGACGTATGTTTGACAACCTCTAAGATAGTTGCACAACCAGCGCTAAATATTAAACTTGGCAAATTAGTGTGTAGGATGTCTTCCAGTATAGTACAACGTGTGACACTGTGTCGAATACTTTTGATATGTCGAGTGCCACTAAAATTGTTCTAGCACAGGGCTGTTTTTGGTTCAGATCATCACTAATCTGGTTTTGTATTTTGTGAAGAGCGGTTGTACTATGCAGTGTCCTAAAGCCATGTTGATGTGCCACCAAATTGTAAGATCCGGTTAACCTAGGTAATAGAAACGCTTCAATCAGTTTTGCGACCGATGAAAGGATGGAGATCGGTCTGTAAGATTCTCCCTTTTCTTCAGGTTTCAAGATGGGGCTTATTCTTGCCGTTTTCCAGATATTTGGCATCTGTAGGGTATTTAGCGATGTGTTGAGTGGGTTAGTGAGATAGTTCAGTCCTTTGGATCCAATATGTTTTAGCATGATGACTGAGATGCCGTCGGGTCCAATAGCTTTAGATGGCTTAATTTTCTTTATAGCATTCTCAACTTCTTCTTCGGAAAATGTGATATCCTCTAAATGTTCAGTATTGAGTTTGCGCAGATGTCTCAATACTGTCCTGCTTTCCTTTTCATGTGTACATGGCTTTTTTGTAAACAGTGTGTTGAATTTTGTTGCGCATTTTCTGTGGTTTTCAGTTGGGATATCATCGAAGGAGATCATGCAGTTGTTACCTGGTTGTCGAGAATGGGTTAAGCCTTTTATGACCTTCCAGAGACTTTTGCTTTGCCAAAATTGAATTACTCTCTAGCTCTCTCCATTTATTGCGTTTATGTTCCGTAACTTACTTATTAATTTTCTTATTAAGGTCTGTAATTCTAGGATCAACTGGACCTGCCTTGCGGATGTCATCTCTTTAGGTGGAGAGTACACAAGCTTCCTATGGAAAGTTTGGTTTCACCTTTTGTATCCTGCCGGATGGAATGGTGCGAGATATGGCTTAATTGAAAATTTCTCTGAATTTTTTTCCACAGAGAGGGCGGCGTCAAGTGGTAAAAATTGTTTACTGAATTTTATTTCAGTGAAATTAGTCAAATATTCCCAGTCCGCTTTGTTAAAATTAATATATGTATTCTTCTCGGATTTTATTAGGTTTATGGAACGGCTTAAGGTGATTATGATCGGCACGTGGTCTGATCCTAATGCAATATCAGTTCGCCATGCAGCAATTGGCATTAATGACACGCTGGCAAGGGAAACATCTGGAGAAGAGTATGAGTTATTTGTAACCCTCTTTGGTTGTGGTTCGTTAAGGACTCGAAAATTGGAACCGTCAATTTGATCAGCAATGTTTTCACCTCGTGAATCAGTGTTTAGGTGTAAGTGCCATAGATCATGATCAGCGTTCACATCTCCGAGAATTAGACAGTCTTTAGTATAAAATTAATCTATTAATCTAAAATTAATCCTATGGTTCATAACAGCTGTTTACTGGTGGAATATAGATACTGACTAGAGTTACCTCCGTGTTTCCGATTTTGATTATAACACATAGTTGTTCTAAGTGTTTATCAGTCCCGGTACTGCAGGTAATGTGGTTGTATGATAGATAACGGTTTTGTGAATGATAAAGGCAAGGCCACCACCTTTGTCCTTCCCCCTATCCAGCCTTATAATTTTGTAATCACAGTAATTATCACTAATCTAAGATCTAACATTCAATTTGGTTTCTTGAAGAACCGTGACTAGAATATTGTTAATGCACATGTAATTTATAATATCGTCGATCTTGTTAGTGAGACCGTTGCAATTTAGTTGCATAATTTTCACATCACTCGGCGTTTTCGGATGCGTGTTCATTCGCATTGCGTTTTGCTGCGAGTTCGTGTTGGTATGTTGGATAGATAATTGACAGCATGCTGCATGGCGCTATGTAGTGTTTGGTCCATTGTTTATGTGTGGCTAAACCTGAGCAGTTCTTGAGGTGACACCTTTCTTTACAGGTGTTGCACTGGATAGATGTTATGTTTGCCCTTAAAATGTTTTTACATATTGAACAATCCAGGATTATCCAGGATTTCTTTCAATACCAGCCATGACGAGGAGTGTTTGAAGCAGTGGAGCCAGTGACAGCTGCTTCCTTACCCAAAAAATGGAGCGACGGATTTCCACCTTTCGTCAAAATTGTTGTGATGGTCCTTGGTCGGACTTGGGTTCCGAGTACTTCTGGGGCATAGACCCGTCCATCTTGAGAAGTATTACAACCAAGTTGAATGACGTGGTTTTTAGGATTAGAAAAGGCCATCGAGGTTAGGCCAAAGTTGTACATTTGGAAAGATTCGTCTTATATAAAAGAAAGTTAGATCCTGTAGACATTTAAAACATAAAGTTAAAATTTAACATCAACAAAACACCCTATACAAATTACAAAATTAAGAAAGCAATTTCATAATCATCATCGTCATCCACAAACATCAATTCTTTAGAAAAAAATGGCTAAACATCAATTTTTTTTAGAAAAAATGCACTAACAAAACAAAAATTGGGTTCCATAACTAAGATTAAGGGTGCTACCGTTGGCCGAATACCTTTCATCTACCTGTATCGCTAAAGTATTATTTTGGCTAGTGATATCTTACTTCTATTTCCAGTGGTATGTGATATTCCAAGTTAACTCGTAGGTCAATAGCAGAGGCTGGAGTACACATGATTGTCACACCCGTAGATCAAAAATAAAAAAATTTACAAATGAACAAAAACTGATCCTTATAAATAACTATGATTTATTTTTACGAGTTTTCCCCTTCATATTAAAATACTCAATATGATAAAATATAATAGACGAAATCACTTCCAAATTCGGTACTTTTTGGATGGTTTGAGGAATGTTTCTAATGAATTACAAATGACGTCATTCTTTCGTTCACTTAAGACTGACGAGAAACACGTGAAATCGACCAAAATCCTTAAATTTTGGAAATGAGGCTGGAATTTTGTATTATTTAGGTATTGGAATTTGTTGTGGGTTGATGGGTGATGAAAAATGAAACAATTGATCGACCCTGGTGTATTGAAATGGCTCTAATGCTTTAGACTACTGAACCGATTTTAATATTATATAGCTCAAAATGTAGGTAGAGCCAGGGCAGGACAATTGTTTGATTTTTCATCACTCTGTATCTTAAGTACCTTATTGATGTTAACGAAATCCAATACCTATATATAAAAAATTCCAACCTCATGTCCAGACCTTGTCGATTTCACGTGTTTTCCACCGACAATTGATTGTTTGCAATATTGGGTGACGTTCTGTAACCTCCTTTCGAAGAACCACTTTGACCTTTGTGAACCATACTTAGTCCATACTATAAACTTTATTTAACCATTGAAAACATAGACCTTCTGATTATGAATACAAAGTTCAAACGTTGATTGATATAAAACAAATGTCTTTAACAAACTGATAAGTAATTCTAACATTTTTAATGTTGCATAGATATTAAAAATAGCAGAAACACGTTTTTTGCTGTCGATAATCAATTTGTATACAATAATGTAATGTAAGCTTTATAGTAAAACTAATTAAATCAATTTTATGATATAATTGAACAAACTGAGTGGCAATTTTATTTAAAAGTTGTTAAAGAACGTCATATTTTTGGTGATATTGTGGTTTATAAATGCGGCGCTTCAGTGGTTCATAATAGTAACCATAAAAATAAGAACAGTACGTACATAGTTGATGGTAGTTGGAAACTGTATTCGAAAACAAAGTACCGGTAAACTGCTTTTTGAGGCACTTTGGGTTTGCCCTAAATAATTTATCCGGAAGTGCCATTATTCTAAATTATTCTAAAGAAAAATTAAGAAAAATTATTCTAAAATTTTAAAAGATGATAAAGTTTTGCTGTTAATTGAAAATATGATCGAGATATCGTACTGATAAACGAATACAACGATGTTGATTTGTGTGTTTGTTGATTACTACTTGTGATTACTACTGATTTATCGTGGTAAATATCGAATCGAGCTACGTAGACCTTTTTATTTTCATCAATCGTTATAATTGTTGTGTGTCACTAGAGCTATACATCTACAACTATGAATTGAAATTCATCGCTATAGTAATTTATCAACAGAAAAAATATACTCGTAATAATACATAGTAAGCTAGACTGGCATTTTTTATTTATGGGGAGCGTGATAGTATACTGGCATTGATGGAATGCAGCTGGCAGTCAACTTTTTGAGTATGTGTGTTATTCAACCAGACTGGTACGCTGAGTAAACCAGACTAGGGTAGCTGGAGTAGCACCCAATGTCGAGCCTGCCAGTTGGTGCAATATGCTGTTTCTCGTTTTAAGTTTTTTTGACGTATTCTCTAGGTGGAGTTTAAAAGAAAGAGTTCTATCGAGAGTAATGCCCAGGTACTTTGGCTGTTGATTGTATTTAATGACACTGCCGTTAAATAACACTGATAGTTCGTGTTTTGCCAGTTTGTTGTTTAAGTGGAAACAAGGACTCTCGGTTTTACTTAGATTAGGAAATAAGCTCCACGTTCGAAAATAGTCATTCATTATCGCCAGGTCAGTTGAGAGCACATCTTCCAAGACACCCATGTCTTTGTTTTGAGTGGCCTGGGTCCAATCATCAGCGTAACGAAATTTCTTTGATGTTGTGTCAGGAATGTCATGAATGTACAAATTAAAAAGTAATAGGGCCAGGACTGAAACCGGTGGCAAACCATTGTTAAGCATTTTGGACCTACTACAGGAATTATTTAGATGAACTTTAAATACACGATTACTCAGCATGTTGTTAATTAAACGTGAGATGGTGCTACACGGCATTGCATTGAACAGCTTATATATAAAATATAATCCCAATTCGCCAGACCGTGTCATATGCTGTCATCAGCCAAGTCTGCCTCACCACTACTAAGGTACACCTCATATAATATATCGGTCTCTACTCCAGCCAGGAATGTATTCTTCACGGAAGCCTCTTGGGATGCATTTCTTAGCAGATGGGATGATGGTTCCAACAAATCTATCGTAATTTTTAGGAATGGGTTGAATCCAGCGAATCACTGTATCCAACTCCGACCTATATTTAGCCCAGTCAGCTTTGTAAAAATTCCATCTAGGTTGAGGAGTAGAGTTAACGAGTGGGGTTTGTATACCTACCTCAAGAATTACTGGACGATGTTGAGAGCGTGGAAAAGCTTGTAAGACAGCCCTAGATATTTGAATAGGGTTACGACTTACGTTGTTCGTTTTTTGTGGAAAAACAGAGGTACTTCGCCGTCTAGCAGATCTAAAGGTTTTCGTGTCTTTCGCATCATAAACCAGGAACATGTTGTTACCATCCGCCCAGTCAGTATGCCATTGGGATTGTTATTTAAGTAGGATCACTGAGCTGAGTGTGATGGTTATTGAAGTAACCAGCATATATTGCTGGGTGTCCGACATTTCAACAACAATAACATGTATATCGTTGTCTGTCTGTGTAAGGACATGGGTGCAGTTCATGATTTCTGACTTAACATACGTAAACGTAGCCGGTGGCAGATTCATATGCTTGATGGCAAATAGCACTAATTAGTTTGTAACCAACAATGTTTCTTCTAGAGGTAAGTTGCGCTGCATCTGCTGCATGCAATACTATTTGTTCAGTTTTTGACTTGCTAATGCCTTCAATGTTCAATTGCAAAATACGGATTGAGGGTCCAATATTTTTTGTCTTATGGTGCTAATAGTACCGTTATTATTGTGATTTTGGTTCATGTTTATTCGTTTGTATCACAGCCAAGAGCTCAAAATGAAATATTTGGCTAGCAAATTTGAATAGACTTTTAGAGTAAACCTGCAGGGTGTAGCGCGAGAAGCTTGTATGTTCACACACCACTGGCATTTTAATGTGTTCACAGGCGGTATGCTGGCTTCAATTAATAATAATACAAATACTCTTAATGATTTTTTAAGTATATAACTGTTAGAAATAGTAATGGCTGTTAGAAATAGTAAATATTTAAAGTTTAATGTATCTTTCGTCAGCACATATAAGGTGGCAGTTGTGAATTAGGAACATGATTGATACCTCTGCACCAGTACCCTAGTTGATTCGGTAGCTTTAGTTTTTAGACCAAACGTAATAGCAGAATATCTGTCGAGCACCTTATTTTAATTAATTAGTTGGACATGTTTAGCACTCTAATAATACCATGTCGGGAAAGATGTAAGGGAAAATGGAAGGAATGAGGATATGGGGATAACTATACTAATTGTTTTAAATGACGATTACATTTTCTTTAAATGTCTGAGGAACAAATTCATCGGGAAATAGGAAGGCAGGCGATCCACAATTTGGTCACGCTATTAAAATAATCAGCCTGGAAGGACATAGTTCTACAACGAGGTATTTGGACAGCAAATGGGTGCAATATCTCTGAAGTTCTTGTTCCTTGATTGAACAGCGCACACGATGGAAGGATATTTTATTTATTTATTTAATTCACAAAAGATTACAAAAAAACCATTGGTCCATATTAATGTACAGAAGAACTGTTAAATTTGAAACTAACTAATAAGTAATTTGTATAACGGAAAGTAAAGTTTAGAATATAATTCAAAGCAAACTACATTACTAAATACTTTAACATTTGAAAATAGTCTCACTACAGCTAACTTTATATGCATATAAAAAGAAAAGAGCAAAAAATAGAATAAAAATAAAAGTAGCCACCAACAGAGCACCAGAAGAAACCTTAATAATATGCCTGATTACAAAAAGTCCGTTGGCCCATAACAATGTACAGTAGCAAAACTGGTGCTATGCTACCCGCTACTAACAAAACAGGAAGCTGCAGTAAGCCAACTGTCAAACCAAAAAAACACAGCAAGGGATACCTGTTTTAAAAAAAAGATGATTTGAGAATATAAATCTAAAGACAAGGCTAGAATAAACAGTTCTATACTTAAAATGTGAAGATCGCAGACAAGAGTAAAGAGAGGAAGAAAAAAGAAGAAAGAGAAAAAAAGAAACAGACACACAAGAGTAAGGGATATGGAAAGGAGAAGGAAAAGAGGAAAAAAGGAAGAGGGCTTAGTGGTTACTTGCAATTAACAGTAAAGCATCAAGAAAAGAAAACAACCAGTACAAGGGTACCATAAGCGGAAACCAATTTATTAAATTCCCACAGAGCCAAAAAGACCAGTCAGTTCCCTCCTAAAAACAGCTAGAGAAAGATTAAATCGTTTCAAAGTCATTGAAAAGCCTGACGACTGTCACCACAAACGATTTTTCCCAGGGAACACAACTTACCTGGGGAAGAACCAGGTTTAATTGCCTTCTAGAGTGACCAGCCGAGAACCATCTGAGAAGAAACAGTTCACATTTCAGCGTGACCCTTGCTTAAATATAAAAAAAAATGTGGCTTTGACCAATCTATATTTATAATTAATGATAAGAATTGTTAATATAAGAAAAAATCCTCATAAATTGCTTTTTATGACGTTTGATAAAAAAAATAATTAAATATTCTATGAAAATAATAAATTTTGATTATTTTTACTTACTTTAAATATTCATCAATCAAGGATTTTAATTCTTCGTGTTTATGTTTAATATGTTCTAAATATATTATTGCTTCATTAACACGTTTATATGTACTTTCAATTTCATTATTATTTAATTTCGATACAAATAAAAATGCGATAAATGCCCATAAAAATGCAAAAATAATCAAAATTCGTAACCAAACACTTAACCCTAGAAATTGCCGAACAAACGACATTATTCTAAAAATTATCTTATAAACTATATAATTAATTATTCAATTATATGGACGGAATATTATTATCTTAATTCATTTACATAATAATAATGTATAGTTTAACAAAACATATTTTGATTTATGAAGCAAATTAGATACACAAACACACACAACTCAAATTTTTTATTATAGTTTATTCAATAATAATAATCATAATTTTCTTAGTTTTTATTACTTTAATTTTGAATATATGTTTTTTTGTTATTTAATTTATTTTTTTTTCATTTTATTTAAATTAAATTGCACAAACTATTTGTTCGATTTTCACAACACAACTTCAACTATTGAAAAAATAATTTATTTGACAGATGAGATTTTTGGCCGGTTAAGAAGATACTTGGTCGGCTAAGAAGATTATTTGGTTTATACGATGTTATGCTAAAAAGTTTTAATGATTGCTAAATATGAAAACCACATACAACAGAAACAGAATTCCATACAAAATTCACAGCAACAGAATTTTTTGCTGTCAAAATGTCAAATTTGTATGAAAATCTGTTTCTGTTGTATGTGAATGCCCGGCTTAAGCAGGAGTTGGGTGCTTGTATATTACACCATTCTTTTTATTGTTCATCTAAACTGCCCAAGTAACAATTCTACACCGAAGTAATAAAATTACAATAGAATATTTACTTTTAGGTGTAAACAAAGTAATTTGATAACTTACACTATTGTAATTTAAGGACCTTTATTGTAATTTATATATAGTGATTTTGCAATTGAAAGTTTGCATTGCAACTGAAAGTTTTAAATACACTTTAAAATTACTGAAATAATTTCAAAAATAGTACTAAAAATGTCCCATTGTTTATTTCCCTCACCTGTTCTGAACTGCTCTCGATAAAACACAAGATTTGTTGCGAACTGGTAAAAATAAATTTAATTTGCCAATTTATTTTAAAGAGATTAATTAAAATGGATGGATATTTATGCAATAATATTTATGCAATCTAATATTTATGCAATCAAAATTGAAATAATTTTAATTCGAACGAAAAAATATAAATAAAACAATCGCTGTCACGGACAGTTGTCCGAAGAAAAAACGCGACTTATATTCTAAATTGAAAGTGAAACATTGTTTTGTTTGTTTTTTCATTTAATCTTAAAAACTAGAATTATATAAGGTCTGTCTGTTTGGCGAGGAGAGTTCAATATAAAATATTGAGTTGTATCATAATAAATGTAATATTATCATAATAAACATTAAATTGAAACTATGTGCCAAGTTAGTAGAAAATAACAAAAAAACTAATAGAAACAATGACAATTCAAACAGTTCTGCCATTCATTTAAAATGCCAAAAAACAAATATCTTTTCAAAAATTTAGAATTAAATGGCGGAAATAGTCAACTAAATTTTTGACTATTTCAATTTAGAATTTTTAGTACTAATTAGCATGGATTGGAACACAGTCTAAAGTAATTTGATAACTTAGACTGTGTTCCAATCCATCCTAATTAGTACTAAAATTCTAAATTGAAATAGTCAAAAATTTAGTTGACTATTTCCGCCATTTAATTCTAAATTTTTATGCCTTATATAAACACATAATATAGCAACTCAATATTTTATATTGAAATCTCCTCGTCGGACAGACCGTATATAATTCTAGTTTTTAACATTAAATGAAAAAACAAACAAAACAATGTTTAACTGTCAATTTAGAATATATTTGAATTGGAACGATGAAATTGCCAATTTGACAGTTTTAGTACAATTTAGAATTTTGGTACTGAATAGCATGGATTGGAACACAGTCTTACAATAAAAAGTAATTTTTAGACCTAGTAATTTTCTTCCCGCATTGCAACTGAAAGTCTAAAATACAACTAAAATATTTTTTTAATTTAAAAGTTCTAAACTGTAACAAGATATTTAAATAATAATAAAATAATAAACGCCTTATTCTTGTTAAATTGAGTTTTATTTCACTAAATACGTATTTCGAAAGCTATGCTTTCATCGACAGTAGTATCTAAAAACTGAGTTTTTAGATACTACTGTCGATGAAAGCATAGCTTTCGAAATACGTATTTAGTGAAATAAAACTCAATTTAACAAGAATAAGGCGTTTATTATTTTATTATTAACTAAAATTTACTGAAAAGTTATTTACAAGAAACTGTAGGAGGCGGAATATTTTTTGTTATTTATTTTGGAAATTGTGAAGAAGCTCGATAAAATAACTTATAAAAGGTAAAAGTGAAATTGTGAAAAGTTCGAGATTGAAGAAATTGTTTAATTATAAAAGGTACGCAACTGTATTAAAAAAGGTATGTATTAAAGAATATTTCTTTTTCGGCGATGGTTAATTTTTCGGTAAAGAAAACAGATTGGGTTAGTTTTTTCAAAATAATTCACACTTGTTTTAATTCACGAATTTTGAAGATTTTTACTCTAATTTTCTTTTAACAAATTTTTAACCCAATAATTTTTCTTAAGGGAATTCGAGATTCTTTAACTAATAATTACAATAATTTTTCTTAATAGAATTCACGATTAAACTCAAATTTTCTTCGTAATTAAGAACAATAATTTTCTTACACAATAATTTTTTTTCTGGCAAACACTGGCATCAAAAACATACCTTCCGATGCAAGAATATTACTAAAAACAGAGAAAAATATCAGTATATTGAATGAAATCAAATGAAATTAAAATAAAAAAATATTAAAAAATAAATAAATTAATACTTAATTTATTGTTATAATAATAAAAATTTTAATATTAGTAAAAAAAAAATTGAAAATCAAAAATCAAAAATCTTTTATTTATAAATTTAAATTGAGAATTAAAATTATGGTTAAAATAGGGTGGGAAAAACACGGTAATAATACGGTAAAATAATTACTTCTTAGTGATTCTAAGGCATAATTATAACGTCCAAATCTCCAAAAACAGATGTGTGTTAAATGTAATTAATTTACCACAGTCATAAAAGTACGTCATACTGACATTATATGCACCGTTGATTTCACCCAAAAGTGAAAATACACTGTTGTGTGAACACCGTTATATCACGTTGTTAACACCATAAATACGGTAAAACAATTACTTCTTAGTGATTCTTAGACGTAATTATAACGTCAATATTACCCAAATCAGACGTGTGTTAAACGTATTTGATTTACCAAAGTCATAAAACCCGGGTGCATTGACGTATATGATGACGTGATACTGACGTAATAATAATATACACCTTAATTACACCAAGCACTGAAACTACACTGTAGTGTGAACACCGTTATATAACAGTGTTAGCACCATAAATTGCTACTTAGGTGAATTTGACTGATAGGATAAAAATTAATTTTTTTCTTTATTTGTCAAAATGAACAAACAATATTTTTTACATAAACGAAAACAAGACAAAAATATATTGTATTTACTTATACCCTCTTTCTCTCTCTGGCGTTTACATCCCAAGAAGGGATTTTGCCGTCTGTGCAATAAACTTCCAATCATCTCGTTCCATGACCAGTTGACCTCAGTTTCGACATCCTATATCACGAAGGTCTTGGATGATGTCATCACGCCAGCGTTGTCTAGGTCTTCCTCTGCGACGAACACCAGCTGGTTGTTGTTGGGACGCTTTTTTTATTATTCTATCCAATGGATAGTATCCCTTTCTACATGACCAAACCATCTCATCCGGTTGGATTTAATGAATCCGATTACATCGCAGCCTCCAAGGAGCTGTCTGATTTCGTGATTCATTCGGATTCTATACTGATTTTCAGCAACTTTACAGGGACCATAAGTTGTTCGTATGACCTTCCTCTCGAATGTTGATAAAATTCTACAATCAGAGGAAGTGAGTGTCCAGCTTTCACTTCCAAATGTAAGTACAGGTCGAATTAATGCTTTGTAAAGTGTGAGTTTACACGACCGCGAAAGATGTTTTGATCGCAGAAGTTTTGAGTATGCGGAGAAAACTCTGTATGCAGCAGAGACACGGGCTTTGATATCTGCCTGCATGTCATTTGACGATGTTATTACAGACCAGAGGTATTTGAAGTTATCCACGCGTTCCACTTCATAGTTACCAGTATCTAGATTTCCGGGAGGTATGTTCTTAGATGTTGCTAACACTTTAGTTTTGCTGGTGTTGATGCATAATCCAAGTCGTTTAGCATTTTTTTTTTTTTTTTTTACTTTTTTTTTTACTTTATTATCTAACAAGACAATTTACAATTTAAAACTTAAATTCTAGCTTATTATAAAATTAAAAAAACAGAACAAATGGAACAGACAATCGTTAATAATTAAGTATACATTTTTTTTTAATATTATTTTTATAAGTCAACTTTGAGATTTCCTTAGATTCGTCATAACATTCTAGGAGTTTGTTAAAAATTCTACAACCTCTAGTGATAGGCTCATTAGTTCCATAATTAGTCGTATGCCGCGATTCTAAAAGAAATCTAGCATGTCTGGTTCTACCCCGATTCATTGAAACCGCGTTATTTAAATATTTTATTGGATTTAATGATGTCAAATATAAAAATGGCAGACAACATGTCACGCCTATCTTTCAATGACTGTAAGTTTATTAATTTAAGCCTGTATGTATAATGCGGTAATTCCAGATATTTTTTCGGATCATAATTATGTCTTAGGGCGAATAACAAAAATTGTTTCTGTACAGATTCAAAATTTTTGATGTAGCGATCAGTATATGGCATCCAAACCACAGATCCATATTCCAAAATTGGTCTCACTAAAGAACAATAAAGAGCAACCGTCACCGAAGGGTTGTTAAACTCCTTAGCTCTTCTTTTTATGAATCTCAGAACACTAAATGCCTTACCAATAACTGCATCGTAATGATCCTTGATGGTAAGCTTTGCGTCCATAGCAATTCCTAAGTCATTAACTTTATTTTTCCTTGAAAGACTTACATCATTTATATGATAGTCGTTCAAAGTGGGCTCAGTTTTCCGTGTAAAAGAAATAACCTGGCATTTCTTTATGTTTAGATAGAGCTTATTGTGTGTACACCAATTGTATAGGTCATTTAGTTTAGATTGTAGAAAAGTTATATCCTCTGTATTTTTTATTTCATGATAAATTTTTAAGTCATCTGCATAAAACAAATGCATAACATCCTTAAGTGACGATGATAAATCGCTAATAAAAATGTTAAAAAGTAAAGGGCCTAAATGACTTCCTTGGGGAACGCCAGAGGTTACACTAATTTCGGATGACAAACAATCTCGAAATTGGACTTTCTGTCTTCTGTTGGTTAGATAGGATGTAATCCATTTTAAAAATCCACCAGAAAAGCCGAATCTATGTAACTTTGCGATCAAAGATTTAATATCCACTCTATCGAAGGCTTTGCTAAAATCAGTATACACTGTATCAACTTGGAAACCATTTTCAAAAGCCTTAAGCAGATATGACGTAAATACAACCAAATTTGTATTTGTGGAGTGACCTTTTCGAAAACCATGTTGTTGCTCATTAAGGTTAGCAGCTGCTACCGTTGCAATCTTATCGTGAACAAGTTTTTCAAAAAGTTTTGGTATGCTTGAAAGTTTCGCTATGCCTTGGTAATTCTCAATGTTGCTTCTATTACCACTTTTATAGATGGGAGTTATATAAGAAAATTTCCAAACATCAGGAAAAATACCAGAAGTCAACGACCTGTTAAAAATCCATGACAACGGTTTAGAAAGTGAACTGGCACATTGTTTAAGAAAGACTGGTGGAATATTATCAGGCCCAGAAGACTTTTTCATATCTAATGATAATAAACCACTCAAAATGTCCGATTCTTCTATTATATAAGAAAGGTCACACAGTTTTTCAATATGTGCAAGATTAGGAGTTGATCCGTCAGTAGCTGCCTCAGAATAACTTCTCCTAAAACTGTTTGCAAACAGATTACAGAAAACAAGATGAGAGAGACTATCTTTAATATCACTCGTTCTACGTCCCAGAAGCACAATATCATCTGCGTAGCCAAGAACTTGACTAGATTTGTTATATATGCAGTTTAGCGTCTCAATTCGGCTTTTTCTTATCGCGTACTCCAGCGCCAAATCAAACAGTACGGGCGCGAGTGCATCACCTTGTCGAACACCTGATGTTATATCGAAAGGATCAGAAACTGACCCTTCGATTATTATTCTACAATTTGATCCCGATGTTGTGAGTTTGCACAGAGAAACAAGTTTCTCTGGGATACCAAGCCATATGAGTGCGGACCAAAGGTTGTTGCGGATGATACTATCATATGCTGGCTTGAAATCAAAGTAGAGCTGGTGAATGCTGATGTTGTACTCCCAACATTTTTCTAGAATCATCCTTAATGTAAAATATTGATTTGTGGTTGAGCGGTTGGGACGAAAACCACACTGATAGTCACCGATGATAGACTCGGCGAACGGGATGAATCGAGCAAGTACGAAATTAGCTAGTATTTTATATGCAGTGTTCAACAGTGTGATGCCACGATAATTCGCACACTTTAGACGGCCACCTTTCTTATGTAGCGGAACAATGAGAGCTGCTTTCCATTCAGCAGGTAGTTCTTCTTGGTCCCAGATTGCAAGAATCAGATCGTATATACACGTGAGACCAGAGCTGCTCCTCCATTTTCAAAAGTTCTGCGGAAATTTCATCGCAACCTGGTGATTTACCATTTTTCAGTTGTTTAATGGCAGCTTCCACTTCTTCTATTGCTGGGTAAGGGACAAAAATCTCCTCAGTTGATGGAACAATTGCTCGAATAGGATGAACTTCATTCGTCCTATTCAGTAGGTCTTGAAAGTGGGATCGCCACACTGCCAGCACATCACGTTCACTTGTTGTGAGTTCATTATTTTCATTTTTGATGGCTGTAGATCTTGGGTGGAAAGCTTTTGTCAGATTCCGTGCATTGGCAAAGCACTCTTTTGAATTTCCATTGGCCGCATGTTGGTTGATGTTTTCGATGCAGCTCTTCATGTGTTCGCGTTTCTTTTTACGTAGAAGTTTTGCTGGGGCTTTTCTGGCACATAGATAATCAGCTTGGGAGCCTCGGGTGTCACAAGGAACCATTTTTCTCGCAGTTTTTGTTTATGTTCAACGAATTGGCGACACTCGTCGTCAAACCATTCGTTGTGTGATTTCGGTGGTCGTTTTTCGATTGTAGTTTGTGCTGCGGCTATAATGGTTGATTGAAGCGTTTGCCATTCTTCTTGTATGTTTAATGGCATCTCAGAAGAGATGTCATGCTCTTCTATGTTTTGTGTTATTATTTGCTGATATCTGTTCAGCGTTTCCGGATGTTTAAATGCATCAACATTCCAGCGCACGGTTTTTTTTGATTGTCTATTAAATGTAGATGATAATTTGCACTTGTACTTAAAGATGACAAGCATATGATCGGTGTCCATATCAGCACCTCTGAATGATCGAACGTCAGTTACACTTGTAGAGTGTCTCTTAGAGATCATGACGTGATCGATTTGATTTTACGTTCTTCCGTCATTTGATTTCCACGTTGCCTTGTGAATTCTCTTGTGAGGGAAGAAAGTGCTGGAAATTACTAGATCATACATCATAGACAGCTCGGCTGCGCGGAAACCGTTATTGTTGCTGATATGATGCAAGATTTTAGGGCCAATATGTGTTTTAAGTTCTGCAATCCTACCAATTTGAGCATTAAAGTCACCTACCACGATTTTTATATCGTGCCGCGGGATTTTATTGATGACTTCTTCGAGTTCTAGGAAGAATAGGTCTTTAATATCATCTGCTTTATCTTCAGTAGGTGCATGAACAATGACGGTCATTACATTGAATTTTTGCGTGTGGATTCTCAGTGTGCATAACCGCATATTAAGTGGGCTGAAGTTGATAACATGCTGATTCACGCGGCGGTGTATAAGAAAGCCAACTCCAAATTCTCCTCCGTTTTGATGACCGCAATAATGAAGAGTGTATCCTTTCGCTGTTATCATAGATTTCACTACCTGGCCATCTTAGTTCTTGTAATGCCACTATATCCAGTGTGTACCTCTCGACTTGTTGTGTGAGTTTTAGGAGATCTCCTGGTTTTTTAAGGCTTAGCACGTTCCAGGATCCAAGTTTTAAATCGTAGTCCGGGTACAGTTTCCAAGGTCGTTCCAATAATGAATCCGAGATATTCCGAGGCCTGTGTACAGAATTCATGACAATAATTTTTTTACGGATATGGGGTGTTAACCCTCCGCCCAAACCAAATTTTCGTGAATGGGTTCGTTCTGCATCTTAAGGTCACCAGAAACAACCTTTTTACACATTTATTTAGCGAGCCGCTTGATCCAAGACAGACGCCCGCTGCAAGCCGCCCCTAACATGGAGAACAGACGCTTTCTACACATTTATATAGCGAGCCGCTTGATCCAAGACAGACGCCCGCTCCAAGCCACACCTAACATGGAGAACAGACGCTTGAGTTGCATTGGTTTTATGGCGCCAATGACTCGCCATGGTGCAGAATCATTTAGTATAAGCAGTATATACTCTGCCCTTCTCAACCCCACCAACCTAATTCTGTTAGCGTTACCCAGGTAGCACGGCGTGGACGTAGAATTTCGGATTTTGGCTACCCCATTTACTTATACCAACAAACTTAAAATCTTATATTAAAATGTCACGATAAAATCTCATCTCAAATTTCATTAAGGTATATGTTATTATTAAGTGTGTTCCATTGAAGATGAAGTTTGCTTTGATCTACTCTACCTCGAACAAGCTGTGTAGTTGAAAAGCAGTTTATTTTTCGATTTTATTTAGATCCGTTATAAATTTGTTTTGGTATTTTTAATGATAAAATGGACCAGTCAGATCTAAATATCAGCCCAAAATAAAATTTTTGTGATAATAATAAAATTGTGAGGCTCTATTTCAAAAAATTTCAAATTTTCGGCGTTCCATTGGTAATCTACTCAAAAGCTGCTTTAAGCAGCTATTTTGTTCCAAAGGAACGCAATTATTGATGTTGGATTTTTAAGTGGGATGTATAGTGACTATATACTGTGACTGTGACTACTCGCCTGCTCAACTCACACGTTTATTCGCCTTGGGTAAACTTGGAATGTACTGTAAATTAAACTTTAAATATCAAATTGTCGAAAAAGTACAACAATAACAGACCACTGATGACTGAGCACAAATAATCAAAGAAAATATAATCTGAATCCATTAAATTTGATAATTTCCTAATTACCATTGTTTAAAATAAATAAATTGAATTTATTCTCCGAAATAATTTCGAATTTATAGTGAACAATTTCGAACAGTGTACAATTAATATCGAAAAAATTACCCAATTTAAACAGTTTAGTCACATGACCCTGCCTGTGCAATTTTATTTATTTTTCATGTCAGTTTTTTTCGATGTGGAACGATTAATGGTGACTAGGATATGCCGTTTCAGCTGTGATTAGTGTTCTAGACCATTTTAAAGGATTATAATTAAATTTTGTAAGTACTAACATAAACATTAATATATACATTTTACAATTTTGTATAGTTAAAGCTATTTTATGGGGTTCTTTGATGATATTTTTTGTGCTTAAAAAATCTTCCTTGGGAGTATTTTTGTTGGTCCGCCATTTTTTTATTATTATTTTTATATAAGTTTTACTTCAACCATAAAAAAATTATACCTAATAAAATATAGATTAAATTTCATTTAAGTTTAAAATTAAAGTTGATAAACTTATTATTTGTTCGTAAAATAATTTATCCCTCAGAAATATAAAAAAAAATTCTGCGCATTTGTTTAATTTATTGTTAATGACACTAGCAAATTATCGTCATAATATATTTAAACATAATTACTTATTTAATTAAAAAATAAGATAAATACTTGTTTAATGTAATTTTAAAAGCAAAAATAAATAACTTGATTTTACAATATAAGTTTATTCTCCGTTGTCATGTTCAGTTTTTTTTATTGTATAATTAAACCAACTTCCTACAATATAGTTATTTTTAATATATATTTATTTACACAAAAAAATGTAATTGATTATTCGTTTGTTAAATATATTCTTTTATTATTTATTAAGTTTAATTTATTTCACATAAAAGTGTGAAAGTTCATATGAATATTGTTATGTTTAATTGTGATGGTTCATTGTATCTTGGTTTTTTGATAATTGTATTTGATTAAAATTGCATCTATCGAATTTAAGGTTAAATTGAATAAAATGCATAGAATAAACTAAAACTAACTACAAAACAAATGCTAATTTAGTTTAGGTCTGGTATTTATTGGATGTAGAGCTCTCGTATACTTTTGTTTTGTTGATTTGTATTTTTATTATTTTTGATCTATGGGTGTGACAGCCCCGTGTTCTCCAGCACCTGCTGTTGCCATATAACTTTAACGTGAAATATCATATAACACTAGGAATAGCAGTAGTCAAGTTCATATCAAAAGCCTCGATGACACTAAGATTGTAAACTATAATCTACTAGCCAGCGAGTTTACTGACAGTTTGTAAACTCGCCTAGTGTAATGTTTAAAATCGATCTAGCGGATCTACCGAAAATGTTGATTGGTTGGCTACTTTACAATCTACTCGACAGCTTTTGAAGTAAAAGTAAAGTAAAAAATATTGCAACGCTGATGCATAGGCTAACTTTACCACAGCTCTAGAAACAAAATATTCTCGATATATAGTGAGCTAATATCCATCAAATACTTCTATTAATGGCTAACCGATGTTATAGATTTCGCGTAGTTCTAATTATAAAAACATTAAAGAAAATGTAGTATATTTCAATTTTCAATAGACATGAATTCTGTTGTAAGAATAGAGAAAGGAAAAAAAATTTACCGGAAGTAATAAACCGGAAGTTGGAATGCAGAATTGAAACAAATTATACTCTAATTATATATACAAAGTTTAAACAAAATCAATTACCAGGAACTGATTTTATTGAAATTTCAAATAAACAGGCATTCGGTAGACCCCCCAGGCCCCACCACTTCCCAATATCGTTCAAAAACTAATCAATTCTTTGTCATCCAAATATCCATTTTTTGTCACAGCTTTATCAAAATTGATTAAAAAACGAAGTCTGTACTCTGTATGCTCCCAACAAACTTTAAAAACAGTGTGAAAAGCTAGCAGTTATATGTAGGACACCGAAGTTTCATCCAATTCGATTATCAGATGTTAAGTTTTCATAAAAAAGTGCTCGAGGAAGCCAGCTAATCAGCTGCCATACATATTTGCATCTTTCTTTAAAGTGTCATCAAAATTCATCACGAACGGATGTTGTATGCTCTCAAACAACATTAAAAACATAGTGAAAAAACACATGTTGTATGGTGGATCGATTTGAAACTGCAAGCTACAGTAGGGAATGGGGATAAACACTTACAGTACAGTAAACACTACAGTAGAGATAAAACTAACGCGAAGTTACAAACCGGAAGTTGTTGTACAGAAATACTGGAAACAGTACTAAAACCTTTTATATCATCAAGTCTCAATAAGATTGAAAGCCAGGATAAGAAGTTATTGAAGATTCACGGTGTTCACGAGACCCCCATCATTTTATCTAATTTTTAAATTAATCCAGATCTTCCATTTTCGAGCTAACCTGGATTAAATACCATAGTTTCCAAGACTCCAATCCTTTTTTGTGTCACCCACAAACACACAGACGTACACATTTTTTTTTTTTATTATCTATTTAGATAGATTGTCCAAAACAAAATTTAGGGTAAGATTTTTTTGTTGGTAGATTGCATTACTTCACACAATTTAAACGCAAGTTGTTGTGGACCTAGTTTATGCTGTGACACATATAGTAATTATTCCTATTACACAACAAAATTTTACATAAAAAAAATAATATCACACCAATGTTACATAATTGGTTCATATTCGCTATTGTTTCTGAGTTCAGTTGCCAAAAAGTTTTTAGATATCTAGATAAGTAGCAATATATGACTGTAGTATGAGATTGATGTAATATAGCGGTCGGGGAACCGGGGTAAATAACCCCAAATGGGGTAAAACTGAAATTATTGGGAATAATAAGGAAATTTAAAAAATTTTCTGTTTCTGTAATTATTCAAATTCAACACCAATAGGGCATTTCCATTTGAAGTCAGAAAGGTTTTTCACAAACAAAATTTTTACTATATGTATTTATTATTAGAAAATAAGAATATAGTAATATTATTATTTAAATTAATCTTAGTTTTATAAAAACTGAAACATTAAAGTTAATTAAGCTTTTACGTCGACGATTCCAAAATTAATGTAATGTACCTTCGATTAACGTTCAGCACCAAAGGTTAGCTTTAAAGAAGCCTGGTTGATTGCCCGAAACAAAAAATCGTATACTAATAGTGAGGATTTGATTGAACCAGCAGCTGCGAAAATGGCTGAGATTATGTGTGGTTAAAAAGAGGGAAAAAACAGTGGCCTTGACTGCAAGAATTGTAAAAAAAAGAATTTCTATCTTGACAGAAAATATGCAGGAACAGGTTATTTTCTCATATGAAACAGACTAGATATTTTGCTATTTAGCTTGATGAGACTACAGATGTCAGTAGCAGTTCACAGCTGATGGTGTATGTTTGCTACAAACGTGCACATGCAATTGAAGAGAAGTTCTTATTTTGTTGTTATTTTGTTTTACTCTCGAGCTAAGATCTTGTGGAATTGGTGTGTATAATAAGGATAATGAATATTTTAATACTGAAAACATTAATCTAAAGTGGGCAAGTTGCGTTGGCGTGTCAGTTAATGGAGCACCAGCTATGTTGGTTCATCTTAATGTATTTTCGGCCTTCGTGAATAAAAACAATCCAAAAATTAAAGTTAAATCATTGTATGATCTATCGCCATGCACTTCTTGTAAAACATTTAGAACATACACAGGAAGCCATCAAAATGCTGTTAAAAAACATGCACTAAACACTCGGCTATTTCGTGAATTATGTCAGGACAGTAATGCTGAATACTGTCCTACTTTATTATACAGAAGTGAGATGGTTTTCCCGAGGAAATGTTCTGAAACGAGTATGGCCTCTTAATACTGAAATTGAAATTTTGTTGATCAAAAGCATATTCTTGCAGATAATTTGAACAATTCTTCATGAGTTACCTTTATCGCATATTTAACCGATATTTTTGAGCATATAAATGTGTTGAACAAAGAATTTCAAGGGAAAAATATTAATATCATTTCAGCTGGAGAATAGATGTCAGCATTTAGTACAAAGTTCTGTATTAAAAACGGAAAGCAGTTGGTTCTGTTTTTGGAAGATTGTGAAACAATTGCTTTTAATGACGTCAAGTATACAGTTGATAGGCATATTACCAATCTCAGAGAGTGATTCTCTGATTGCTGTCCAGATTTAGGATACTGTCAGTTTGATTATTGATCTTTTGAAATATGAAGTGCCAAGGCTTTGTACAAGCACCTCTTGAACTCCGATGTAATACTGCGGCTCGCATACGATTTGAGAGCAAAGCAGATTTTTTTTTTGGGATGTCAGAGCTGCAAAGACATTCAAAATTGCAAATGAAGAGGCAGTAAAAATTGCTGCCATTTGCAGCGACATATCTTTGCAAACAAGGATTTTCCCCTTTAATGGACTTAAAAACGGAAAATAAAAATCGACTAAACGTCGACGACTGTTTTCAAATAAATTTCCCTTACTTCAAAATGCCCCAATTTTCAAAGATGAAAGAACATTATTTCTAGAACAAAACGTGTAGGGGTTTGAAATGATTTTGTTTACAATTTTTACTTGTTTTATTTTTACTTTAACAACCTCCTTCAAATTTTTCCCAAATGATTGTTTTTGATTGGGGTGGTAGCTTTTCCCTGTGATCTATTATTATTCGACGAACACAATTTGAATCTTCACCATTAAATTGGAGTGGCAACTCAACATTTCCGTACGTGAGTACTCCTTTTCCAGCATCAATAACGAATCCATTTGGCCTCATGAAGTCCATTCCTAGGATTACTTCATCCATAATGTCAACGACAACCACTTCATGTTGAAAGTGAGTATTTCCGATGTCAATGTCGACCATTTTCTTGCCTTTAATACTTGCACTTTCGCCAGTTGCCGTCTGCATTCGGTATCTACCTGCTGGTTTTAGTTTCCCTTTTACAACATCTGTGGGGACAATTGTATTTGTTGCTCCCGTATCTAACGTGATGACACATTTTCCATCAATATTAGCCCTAACAGTAAGGCTGTCACCACCCCTTGTCAATCTCGATACGTGGATGAAGGTTATGAGGCAATCGGTTGTGGCATCCAGCTTACGCCCCTTTAGGCTGACTCGTAGTTTAACTTCTGCAGTGCTGCTCCATCATCCTCCCTAACTTGCACCAGTTCTTCTGATGGTCGCCACTGCATAGGTGACACTGATCTTGCTCTCTTTCTTCTCATATCTCTGCATTCCCTTGAAATATGACCCAGTTTGCCACATAGCTAGCATCGAATTCTGTCACTTAGGATACTCTCTCTTGGTCTCGACTTGTAATTGTTATCATCAGCCAACTCCACCCGGCGTATTTTAATTGATGGCTTAATAATAGCTTGTGCAGTTTCGTTGGTCAAAGCACAAGCAATTGTTTCAGGAAATATTGCTTTTGGCGACAACATTACTGCTTTCCTTGTCTCAGGATCCCGAATACCATCAGTAAAGGCCTCGATCTTCATCTTTTCCATGAAAAATGGTGGTGTATTTGAGTCTGCTAAATGTACAAGCCGTTCCACTGCCGAGGATGCGTCCTGCAAGCATTCTGCGTTCCGTTGCAAGTAGATCATTCAAATCCGAATATCCGATCAATTTGGGTATATTTTAAGTATTCGTTATTCGAATATTTATACGCGAATATTCGAATATCTTTTTTTTTTTTTTAAGGCGTTCATGCTCCATGTAGGAGCGTTGCCAGGCTAATCATCTTTGAATATTCACCACGGTCATTCGCAACAACGACATAATTACCATGGCAGCCGATTTTTTTAAGGTCGTTTATTACGTCAGTCTCCCATTGTAGTCGTGGTCTAGCTCGCAGTCGACCACTCCTTGGGGTACTAACGTACATTTTGCTAATCATTCCAGACTGAGAATCGGCTCGTAGAACATGACCAAACCAAGCAATCCTATTAGAACGGATACAACCTAGTATATCAGGACGCTCAAGAAGGTCTCTGATCTCAAAGTTATACCGGGTTCTATACTCCCCATCGTCTGTCTTAAGTGGAACAAAAATGTAGCATAAGATCTTTCGCTCAAATACAGATAAATACGATTCGTCATTTTGTGTAAGGGTCCACGTTTGTGACCCATACATCACAACCGCTCTAATCAATAACTTGAGCTTGGTGTTAGTTGATACATACGGTGATCCAAGGCGAGGTTTAATTGAGTAGAAAGTTCGATTACCTGCAGCGATTCGAGCTTTAATATCTGTAAGTATGCTGTTGTTTGAGTGAAGTATTGATCCCAAATATTTAAAAGATTCAACTCCCTCAATTCGTTCATCGCCGCACATCAGATCTTTCTTCTCAGCCTCTTGAAACATTCATATGTTTGGTTTTATTGTAGCTAATTTGCAGACCATTTTTCCTAGCACCACTCTCAAGCAACTTGAAAGTCTCACTCATAACAGCTTCACTTCGGCCGAGGATGACAACATCATCAGCGTAAGCAATCATCTGTACTGAGTTTATTGACAAGATATTGTTGTTAGTCGGTAGTTTCTTTTGACGGCACACATATTCCAAGGCTAGATTAAAAAGTATAGGAGAGATAGCATCACCTTGTAAACCGAAGTCGACTTTAAAAAACTTTGATATTTCGTTCTCTACTCGTACACAGCATTGAGAGTTCTGTACTGTCATTTTGCAGTGATACCAGTTTACCAGGAATCGCCATTGATACCAGAGCAGACCATAGAGTCTCTTGTTCGAGAGAGTCGTAGGCCTGCGCCTGTCTGAAATGAATGAAAAGTTGGTACACAGGTATGTTGAACTCTCGACACTTTTCCAAAATCAACCTTATCGAGAAAAGTGCATCGGTGGTACCTCGGCCTTGTCGGTAGCCACACTGATATTCTCCAAACTGTTGTTCAGCAAAAGGATTGACTTTGGATAGCAAAATGTAGGAACAGATCTTATATGCTGTGCAGAGGAGAGCGATTCCTCTGTAGTTTGCACATTGTAGGCGATTACCTTTTTGTATGGATTGGTCTCAGCATAGCTGTGTTCCAGTCCTGTGGCATGGTTTCAGTCCTCCAGATCATTTGAACAAGTTCAAACAATCTTAAGGATAGAGTTTCGCCACCATGTACAATCATTTCGGATGTTAGTTATACCGTCGATACCAGGTGCTTTATTGCGTTTTAATTTTGACAGCGCCACATCGAATTGCTCTTTGGTTGATTCGTCTACATGTACCTTTGACGCACGAACAAGCTTTGCTCGTCACCCGACTTGTTGCTGGTCACTTAAGTTGAGAAGATTCTCAAAATAAGCGGCCCAAGTATCTCAAATATTTTTAAGGTCTACTTGTAGCTCCCCATCTACGTTTTGAATAGCAGTCGATCTAATTTGAGGGTCCTTCTTTAAGGTTTTAACCTGTTGAAAGAAGTTACGCGATTGATGTTCCTTATTGAAGCTTTCAATCTCCTCACACTGTCTCTTCCACCATTCTCCCTTCGTTCGTCTACATAGCTTTCTAACGGCTTGTCTTGCCAGTTTATAGTTCTCTTTCGTGGACCTGGTGTTGCGTCCTTGTAGACACTTCAGATAGCAATCTCTTTTGTATTGAATAGCGTCAAGGCATGCTTGATCCATCCATGGCTTCTGGGAGTGGTTCTGTGGTCGTCCAAGTATTCCCTCAGCAGCGCTTAAAACAGCATTTTTGAGCAAATACCATGGCTACGTCTACTATTTACGTCTCCATTAATGGTTTCTGATTCATCCTATGATTCGGCAGTATGGTTTTGATATCTCTTTTCTGTTTCAGCATTCGGAAGTGGTCACTTCCAATGTATGCACCTCTAAAGGTCGCACATCCAGAACGCTCGAAAAGAAACGTGCTGTTACTAGAACGTGATCAATTTGATTTCGAGTGTTTCAATTCGGTGAGACCCAAGTCTGTTTATGAATCGATCGATGCGAAAAGAACGTACTGGCAATTCTCAAATTATTTGATAATGCAAACTCAGTCATTCTCTCACCATTATCATTCGAATTCAAATGCAAGCTGTTGGGACCCACCACATTTCCATAAGAGATATCTCTTCCAACCTGTCCATTTAAGTCACCAAGAACCATAATGAAGTCGCGTGTGGGCGTTTGTTTCATAACCTCTTCCAGTGCTATGTAGAAATTATCCTTCTCGTCGACGGTCTTAGCTTCAGTAGGTGCATGCACGGCAATAAGAGAAATATTGTTATCTGTACAACGTACACGTAGATAGCAGATCCTCTCACTGACCGGGATGAATTTCATCACGGCTTCTTGTATGCGTGCACCAACAAGAAAGCCAGTACCGAATTCTCTTCGAGAAGGATGACCACTACAGTATAGAGAGTGACTATCCAAATCTTGTTTTCCGATTATCGGCTGTCTAATTTCTTGTAGAGCAATAATATCCATCCTATACCTCTCAGCCTCTGTTTCCAGACTTATAAGAGCGTCAGGAGCGCTCAGCCTGCGCACGTTCCACGTTCCGATTCGGTAGTCTGGTCCTTTTTCACGTCCAGGTAAAATTCTGTTTTTTTGTCCGGGTCTGTTATTCTCTTTCTGATAACCAAATTTAACATATTAATTTTTTTTTCCGGGGTTGGGGTGTTAACCTTAGGCCCAACCCAAATTGTCGTGAATGGGTCCGTTCTGCATATTAAGGAACAACCTTTTTACATGTTTATATAGCGAGCCGCTTGATTCAAGACAGACGCACGCTCTAAGCCGCCCCTGACATGGAGAACAGACGCTTGAGTCGCATTGGTGGTAAGGCGCCCACTCGCCGTGATGTAGCGTCATTGACTAAGCAGTTTTTATTCTGCTTGTCTCCAATACACCAACCTAATTCTGTCAGTATTACTCAGGCAGCACGGCGTGGACGTCAAATTTCGGATTTCGCTACCTTAACTAAGAAATTTCAATATTTTAAGGGAAATAATTTTATTACAAAAAGTGCTGGACTTAGCGAAAAAAATTCAACACTTATGACAGCAGAAGGCATATACAAATTCTTTTTTTCTTCTCTAACGGAACTGAACCGTGATTAAAGTAAAATTTTACTCAAAGAAATTAGGAAACGAATGGATCAGAAAAAAGAACAACCTTAATAACCTTATTTCTATATCTTGACACTGGAGTTATACCACAATCGAACGAATATTTTGATTATGCAGAAAACTGCTGTGAAAACTTTCTCGCCTCCTCAGCCTTCAAAGATGTACCAGATCCTAGCGATAAAAACAGTGATAACCAGTTGCAGGTATCTTGTAATATAAATTACGCACTTGCAGTCAAAAATCAAAGTAAAAATATATTGCAACAAAAGCTGCAAATAGCGATTAGCTCAATTACAGATTCCACGACACGAGTACCAGTGGTAATGAAAATCGCGGTTGATAGTTTAAAAAACATTTTTGTTATTTAAATTCGTTAAAAAAAAACCGATAAATTAGACAGTTTTAATAATGCTCCATTGACTCAGCCCCACTTCAACAAAAACTGAAACCGATTTCTCTACGGCGGGATATCTGAAATAAGAAGTAGTCTAAAATTTAAACATCTAAATGCACTTCTCTTATTTGAATGCATATTTCAAGAAAATAAATAAAATAAAATGCATAATATGTTAAACCTGTTTGATTTAATTCATAGTTCTTAGTATTTTTTTTACTATTCGAATACTAACCGAATATTCGGATATTTAAAGAAAAAGTTATTCGATATTCGGATAACTCAAAATATCGAATAACTGAATGCTCTAGTTGCAAGCGACCTTTTAGCTCGATTCTGTATAACTCCTTTTTATGGTCGCTGCCATATTTACGCTCCAATAAATTCATCACCTATGAATAATTTCTACGGTCGTTTTCCGGTACCGCCTGTAATGTTTCAGCTGCTTCGCCCTTAAGCGCAATTATTAATACAGCTAGACAATTTTCACTGCACCAAACATTTTGCTCTGCTGCTATCTCGAACTGGAATTTGAATATTCCGAAAGATGTGGTACCGTCATATGATGGTGGCTTTAGTTTAATATTTGCTACTTGGTGTACCACATGTAAAGAACCCTTAACTATTTCAACATCTTGTTAACCTCTTCTCAAAATTAACCTCTTCTCAACTTTTGTTAAAACTTTATGCTTCAAATCATAAATTTCACTTTGCATCTTCTCGACTTTACTATCGAATGCCGTTGACATTTGTAGAAGTTTCTCATCCATAATTTGTTTGACTTCATAGCAATGTTTGTGTTTATTGCTTCTAACTGTTGACTGTTAGTAGCAGCCATTTGTTGATTGATGTTACAACCAATCTCTTCCTTATTTGCAGCCATATTATTGTTGACTTTCTCCAACTGTTGATTCATGTTGAAGCTGCTTTCTTCCTTATTTTCAGCCATTTGTTGACTGATGGTCAAACTCATCTGTTGCATCATAGCCATTAACTGTGTAAAATCGCAGTTTGCAGAAGGTAATGAAGTTGTCGTTTCTGCAATAAAACTTTTCTCCTCTTCAGCTGCAACTAAATCACTGTTCGTTGTGATTGTTTTAAAGTGGTAACTCTCTACAATTATCCCACTAGCTTCCATTGCTTCTCGAAGCCGTAGAGTCAATTCACTTTTGTTGCCGGTTGTTGCCAATCCACGTTCCTTCTTCAACTCAGGAACCTTCAATTCACTTAAGAAAACCATTTTAAACAGCTCACTAATCCGCCGATGTCACCAATGTTACGTTTTTCTTAACCTCCTTCGAATTGGCCTAACTCACAATTCGATAAACGCAATTCCCAAATCACTTTCTGGATTCGATCACTGATTAGTAAGCAAACACACCAGGTTTTATTAAGTATTCAACACCTCAATTGTTTCACAACAACAGGAAAACAATACAGCAAACAATATTCCTAACTAGAATATTCTTTCAACAGCTTCAGAAACTCCAACGGTTGATTGTAGAAATTTCCAGTAATACAACGTTTAAAATAATACACAAATTATTTTTACTTAATAACACTTATAACTTTACACAAAAACTAATTTTAACATCACTTTTATAATTTTGACTTCACTATCGCAGGTTTAAAATAAAACTAATTAAAAACTACAAGAGGTAATTTGCTTATATACCTTCTCCAATACTTCTAGATAATTCGAGGTCCCTTTTTAGAAACCTTGAGAAAATAGTAGAATATTCGATTAATTTACGTTATGCTGATTTGATTCATAAAATCATTCAATTTTATCCATTGTCGACCCATGTTCTACGAAATACAACAACAACACTATTCATTTCATTATTTTGTTGTAGTATATTGTTGATTTGATTTTCCTGGAAGTGACCGTAATCGCCTAGATTTTTCTGTAATCGTAACAATAATATAAAGAGTTTTCATGTAAATTTCAATAAATTCAATGAATTATAAATAAATTTTTGTACGAGTTAAGGCTTGAAACCACATACAACAGAAACAGAATTCCATACAAATGTTACAGAAACAGAATTTTTTCCTGTCAAATTTGTATGAAATTCTGTTTTTGTTTCTGTTGTATGTGAATGCCCGGCTTAAGGCTTGAAACCACATACAACAGAAACAGAATTCCATACAAATTTTACAGAAACAGAATTTTTTCCTGTCAAATTTGTATGAAATACTGTTTATGTGAATGTCCGACTTTAAACCGTAAAATGCACTGTTACGATTCAAAAATTGTGCGTAAAGCAGGACTTTTTTTTCTGGAAATAACGCCTAAAATTATTATTATTACTATTATTTTGAAAAACTACTTGGATAAAATAATTTTCTTAAAAAAATATGTTACTATTTTGTGTAAATAAATTTTTTTTTATTTATGCAAATAATACAGAATCTTACTCGTACAAAAAATCTTTTATGCAATTCGGGTATAAAGTATCTGTTTTGCTTTCGAGTGGTTGTTTCTTTTCGTCTAACGCCTCAAGCAACAATTTCACTATCAAGCGGAAAAGACATACTTTACGCCCTTAATACATAAATAGCTATTAATAGTCAGCAGACCCTCATATCTTCTATTTGATGATTACCACATATTTAACACTTCGTGAGGCACCTGTTTTGTTCGAGTTCGACAGCTTTTTTATCTGCCATTTTCCTCGATTCGGTAAACTCCGAAACATGACGATTGCGTGGCGTCTTAGAAATTTACTACCACAATTTTGTTTTGTATTTATGGAAGTTGAAAATTTAATTTAGAAAACGAGGGTGACATTGTCCAACAAAATTTTTTCTGCTGTTGTCGAGTCCGTGAATTGACATTTTGGAATGTTTCGGAGTCGGCAATAACAGACAAATTTTTGTCGGACAAGGTCGGACCCTCGTTTTCTAAAATAGATTTCGACCTCCCATTAACAAATAACAAAATTGTAGTAGTAAGTGTACAAGACTCCGGCAATCGCCATGTTTCGGAACGAAAAAGCGGTGGAATCGAGGAAAATGGCAGGTAAAAAAGCTGTCGGAGTCGTCAAGGACAGGTGCCTCACAAAGTATAAAATATGTGGTAATCATAAATGAAAACGGTGAGGGTCTGGTGACTATAAATGTACCTCGCTTTTTTGCTTTTCAGAATGTGGGGTAATATCGACTCACACAAAAATAATTTTGTTGGCTAATGGCCTAATAAGTTGCCCGACCGCTGATGTAATATGTTCCATGATGGGGCTTCGTCGATGTCCGGTATGCCTTTTAGAGTTAATTTTCTTGTGTTTAAAGTCAACTCAGTTGTTAATCGAAGTTTCTAAAACCAAAAAACAGCCTATGGTTTTTTCTATAATGTTTTTCTAAATTGATTTATGTGTACCATATTTGTTTTACATCTTGTAGTATACGTTGCTCGTTATATAAATCAGTTTTAAAAAATAAAGATGTAATTTCATTTTCTATGATTACAGGAGTAATCCTGAGGCTGTCATATAAAGCCGAAATATATTGAGTAATCGTAGAAAATAAAATTAAATCTTTTATTTTGTAAATAAGTTTATATTACCCGCTTGCCGCAAAAAAATACGGATTCCCGACTTGATTCTTATTCAGCTGTTGTAACTTGTAATAAATACCTACGTCACCTTGACAACGAATGAACTATTTTTACACTTGTTTAATGCTTTCTACGGTAAGGTTGAATGTATTCATTTAGATCATTGGATTGTGTGAATCAAAATATTAAATAACACAAATTTTTGCTTATATGTAAAATGTAAATGTTTATTGTCGGATTTGTTCAGATTCGGGTTTGGTTCATCTATTTAGGTCCTTGCTGCCTGCACGCAGGGGTTTTTTGTTATACATCTCTACCCCGAAACAAAACAAATAAAGCATAGAATTAAGCAAATCTAGCAGCCGCTACATAGGACCAGGACAACCAGAACTATGTATATCAAGTGTGTTCTTATCTACTTATTTGCAAATTTTGAAAGATTTCTCGCTCTTCTAAGGTTTAGTTACCTTAAAGATTATCATTTTCAAAACATAGTCAGAGTCCATTTTCGGAGGACGTTATTTTAATGAGTTCGAGATATTCAAAGGCCACTATATAGAAATCATACCAAATTGTGTTTTACGGAAATGAGAGTCACGTCCTAATCTTGAGGCGTTCAGAATAACGTTTATATAGCGAACTGCTTGATCCAAGACAGATATCTGCTCCAAACCAGAGCTGTATTGATTTTAAAGTACTAATGACTCGCGGTGATGTGTAGTGTCGTTGTGTGTAAGTGGTATTTCCTATATATCTCTCCCCTAATTTTGTTAAGAGTTACCCAAGTAGTTCGACGTGGACGTTGAATTTTGAATTTTCACAAAGCTTGTTGAAAGCTTTGATTGATTCAACAAATTGGGCCAATTGTTTTAGACTTAAGCTTCGTTAAATACGGTAAGCCAATTTTGAAAATATATTGTTTTGTGGAGGTGCAATAGTTTGTTGATACCAACATGTCATGATTGAACCTTGTTTATAAAAAGCTAATCACTTTCAAGACCGAATGGCCACACGAAATTTCAATGTAACTAACAGCACCGATAAAGTTTTCATTTTTCGGCCATATTTTGAATTCATAATTGAAAACTACATTTTTTTCTCTAATCTATAATATTTTTATTTTCTCTTTACAGGAATTATAAAATTGTTTTTGATTCCAGAATTTAAATTGAATTTATCAAAACAAACAAAAAAAGTATACAAACAATTTGTGAATATAGTGTTTTTTTTAAATGAAATAGTTTTGCGAGATTTTAGTTTTGATTTCATCAAAAAAAAGTTCAATACAGTTTTTGTAATAACTTCAATTGTTTTATTTTTCGATTGGAATGGTAAGTGTTAATTTATAGTTTTTTTTTTTAAAATCAAAATACTATTATAGGCAGGCGCATTCGATTTGACTGATATTTTTTTTTGTTTTTTTTGTGGTGTTCATGCTCCATGTAGGAGCGTTGGTAATCAGCTACGAATATTCACCACGGTCATTCGCAACAGCGACATAATTGCCATGGCAGCCGATTTTTTTAAGGTCGTTTATTACGTTCGTCTCCCATTGCAGTCGTGGTCTACCTCGCGAACGCCCACTCCCTGGGTACTAACGTACATTTTTTTAATCATTCCAGACTGTGAATCGGCTCGTAAAACATGCCCAAACCAAGCAATCCTATTGGAACAGATACAACCTATTATATCTGGACCATCAAGAAGGTCTCTGATCTCAAAGTTATATCGCGTTCTGAACTCTCCATCGTCTGTCTTAAGTGGACCAAAGATGTAGCGTAGGATCTTACGCTCAAATACAGATAAACGCGATTCGTCATTTTGTGTAAGGGTCCACGTTTGTGACCCATACATCACAACCAGTCTAATCAACGTCTTGTATAACTGGAGTTTGGTGTTAATTGATACATACGGTGATCCAAGGAGAGGCTTAATTGAGTAGAAAGTTCGATTGCCTGCAGCGATTCGAGCTTTTGTATCAATGTAAGTATGCTGTTGTTTGAGTCAAGCAATAAGCATTGATCCCAAATATTTAAAGGATTCAACTCCCTAATTTCGTTCATCGCCGTACATCAAATCTTTCTTCTCAGCCTCTCTTGAAACATTCATATGTTTGGTTTTATTGTAGTTAATTTGAAGACCAATCTTTCTAGCACCACTCTAAAGCGACTCTCACTCATAACAGCCTCATTTTGGCCGGGGATGATAACATCATCAGCGTAAGCGATAATCTCTATGGAGTATACAACATATTGTTGTTAGTGGGAGTTTCTTTTGACGGCACACATATTGCAAGGCTAAATTAAATAGTATAGGAGAGATAGCATCACCTTGTCTTAACCCGGATTCGACTTTAAAAAACTTTGATATTTCGTTCTCTACTCGCACACAGCATTGAGAGTTCTGTACTGCCATTTTCCATAGTGATACCAGTTTACCGGAAATTCCCATTGACACCAGAGCAGACCATAGAGTCTCTCGTTCGAGAGAGTCGTAGGCCTGCCATCAATGAAGAGTTGGTACACAGGTATGTTGAATCTCGGCACTTTTCCAAAATCATCCTTATCGAGAAAAGTGCATCGGTGGTACCTCGACCTTGTCGGTAGCCACACTGATATTCTCCAAACAGATGTTCAGCCTATATTGATTTTGGCTAGCAAAATGTATGAAAAGATCTTATATGCTGTGCAGAGTAGAGCGATTCCCTGTAGTTTGCATATTGTAAGCGATTACCTTTTTTATGGATTGGTATCAGCATAGCTAAGTTCCAGTCCTGTGGCATGGTTTCACTCCGCCAAATCATTTGAACAAGCTCAAACAATCTTAAGGATAAAGTTTCACCACCATGTACAATCATTTCGGATGTCATATCGTTAATACCAGGTGCTTTATTGTGTTTTAATTTTGACAATGCCGCTTCGAATTGCTCTTTGGTTGGTTCGTCTATATGTTCCTTTGACGCACGAACAAGCTTTGCTCGTCGTCCGACTTGTTGCTGGTCACTTAAGATGAGAAGATTCTCAAAATAAGCGGCCCAAGCATCTAAAATATTTTTAAGGTCTACTTGTAGCTCCCCATATTCGTTTTGAATAGCTGTCGATCTAGTTTGAGGTCCCTTCTTTAAGGTTTTAATCTGTTGAAAGAAGTCCTCACACTTTATATGTGTTGTTATGGTTTTCTATATTATTCACTGTCTGTGTGCTTTTGTCACTTTGTCTACTTTCTCTTTACCATTCTCGCTTCGTTCGTCTACATAGCTTTGTAACGGCTTGTCTTGCCAGTTTATAGTTCTCCTTCGTGGACCTCGTGTTGCGTCCTTGTAGACATTTCAGATCGCAATCTCTTTTGTATTGAATATCGTCAAGACATGCTTGATCCATCCATGGCTTCTGGGAGTGATTTTGCGAAATCCAATTATTCCCTCAGCAGCGCTTAAAACAGCATTTTACAGCGCTTAAAACAGCATTTTTTCAGCAAATACCATGACTTATCTACGTCTCCATTAATGGTTTCTGATTTATCCTATGATTCGGCAATATGGTTTTGATATCTCTTTTCTGTTTCAGCATTCTTTAATGATAAGATGTTAAAACGTTTCCGTTGATTGAATTTTGGAATGCCTGGATTTGGGAAGTGGAACCTTATCGTTGCACATACAATAAAGTGATCACTTCCAATGTATGCGCCTCTAAAGGATCGCACATCCAGAACACTCGAAATGAAACGTGCTGTTACTAGCACGTGATCAATTTGATTTCGAGTGTTTCCATTCGGTGAGACCCAAGTCTGCTTATGAATCGATCGGTGCGGAAAAAAAGTACTGGCAATTCTCAAATTATTTGATAAAATGCAAACTCTAATTATTATTAGAAACTATTATTATATATTGATTGCCTATATTGATTTTGGCTAGCAAAATGTATGAAAAGATCTTATATGCTGTGCAGAGTAGAGCGATTCCCTGTAGTTTGCACATTGTAAGCGATTACCTTTTTTATGGATTGGTATCAGCATAGCTAAGTTCCAGTCCTGTGGCATGGTTTCACTCCGCCAAATCATTTGAACAAGCTCAAACAATCTTAAGGATAAAGTTTCACCACCATGTACAATCATTTCGGATGTCATATCGTTAATACCAGGTGCTTTATTGTGTTTTAATTTTGACAATGCCGCTTCGAATTGCTCTTTGGTTGGTTCGTCTATATGTTCCTTTGACGCACGAACAAGCTTTGCTCGTCGTCCGACTTGTTGCTGGTCACTTAAGATGAGAAGATTCTCAAAATAAGCGGCCCAAGCATCTAAAATATTTTTAAGGTCTACTTGTAGCTCCCCATATTCGTTTTGAATAGCTGTCGATCTAGTTTGAGGTCCCTTCTTTAAAGTTTTAATCTGTTGAAAGAAGTCCTCACACTTTATATGTGTTGTTATGGTTTTCTATATTATTCACTGTCTGTGTGCTTTTGTCACTTTGTCTACTTTCTCTTTACCATTCTCGCTTCGTTCGTCTACATAGCTTTGTAACGGCTTGTCTTGCCAGTTTATAGTTCTCCTTCGTGGACCTCGTGTTGCGTCCTTGTAGACATTTCAGATCGCAATCTCTTTTGTATTGAATATCGTCAAGACATGCTTGATCCATCCATGGCTTCTGGGAGTGATTTTGCGAAATCCAATTATTCCCTCAGCAGCGCTTAAAACAGCATTTTACAGCGCTTAAAACAGCATTTTTTCAGCAAATACCATGACTTATCTACGTCTCCATTAATGGTTTCTGATTTATCCTATGATTCGGCAATATGGTTTTGATATCTCTTTTCTGTTTCAGCATTCTTTAATGATAAGATGTTAAAACGTTTCCGTTGATTGAATTTTGGAATGCCTGGATTTGGGAAGTGGAACCTTATCGTTGCACATACAATAAAGTGATCACTTCCAATGTATGCGCCTCTAAAGGATCGCACATCCAGAACACTCGAAATGAAACGTGCTGTTACTAGCACGTGATCAATTTGATTTCGAGTGTTTCCATTCGGTGAGACCCAAGTCTGCTTATGAATCGATCGGTGCGGAAAAAAAGTACTGGCAATTCTCAAATTATTTGATAAAATGCAAACTCAGTCATTCATTCGAATTCAAAAGCAGACTGTTGGTGCCCACCACATTTCCATAAGATTTATCTCTACCAACCTGCAAACATGTGTTTGTTTCATAACCTCTTCTAGTGCTATGTAGAAAGTATCCTTCTCGTCGAAGTTCTTAGCTTCAGTAGGTGCATGCACGGCAATAAGAGAAATATTGTTGTATGTACCGCGTACCCGTTGGCAGCATATTCTCTCATTGACCGGGATAAATTTCATCATGGCTTCTTGTATGCGTACACCAATAAGAAAACCAGTTCCAAATTCTTAAGGTTACCAGAAACAACCTTTTTAAACGTTTATATAGCGAGCCGCTTGATCCAAGACAGACGCCCGCTCCAAGCCGCCCCTAACATGGAAAACAGACACTTGGGTCGCATTAAGGCGCCAATTCGCCGTGATGTAGTATAATTGGCTAAGCAGTTTTTACTCTGCTTGTCTCCGATACACCAACCTAATTTAGTTAGCATTAACCAGGCAGCACGTAATTTTTACACTCTTTATATGTTATGGAATAAAACGTCCACTATTACTAAAAATGATATATGTTATCTAATTTTCTTAGATGCTATTACTTAGATGCTAAGTACTTTATTCGACAATGTATTGTTTATTATATAATAAGCAAATCTCTGGGTTAGTAGTAGGATATCATATCTTGGGCTTATTAATTTTCAAAAAAATAATAAGTTATTGTTTTGTTTTAAAAATTGGGGAAAAAATTGTGTAATTCTCAGTTTGATCACGTTTGCATAACATTATGGAAAAGAAAATTATGTATTTTTTTATTTCTACATATGTATATCAAACACAAAAAAAACTAATAATTATTTTACGTTATTGAAAGGAAAATTTAAGAAAAATAATGTAAAAATAATTTTGTTTGTTTTGTTGAATTTTAATAAAGAGACATCACATTGCGATATGTGTATAGAGAACAATGCATCTATTGCACGTGGGATTTATCATAATAAAGAGATATAAAGTAGAACAGTGCATTATTATACACTTCCGTCTTATTTGAGTAATTTTGTTTGTTAAAATTTTGTTGCGCTTATACGGAAGATAAAAGATTGTTTCTTATTTGTAATCGGTATTGTTAACATTGATAGCATGTGAAGATGAAACAACGTAGTATGTTTGATGTTTAGCAACGCATTGCGTGGTGTTCCGCGATGCGTTACAATTGTATCACAAATCGACGAGAAATTAATCAATCAAACACTTTGAAATATAGTGTAACTTTAGTATGGTCTCTTTTAAATCCGTGAGTTCAATCCAAAGAGCGGCATTCTTTTAACTTCTTTAACCAAACCGTTTGTTAGTGTTAATCTCAATACAATCAAGGCCAAACGTTATATGTAGTGGTTTTTCAAATTTTGTTAATCTCGTTCCAATGCATTGAGAGAATGAGAATGCATTATATAAATCCAAAAAGCCATTTTGATCTTTGTTATAGATAACAAGATAAAGGAAGAAAAAAATGTCCTTCTATCTAACATTCATACAGTTCGAATCTGTTTTAGTTTTACCGTAATTTATAGCTAAAATAATTTTATTTCTAATAAAAAAAACGTTAATATTTTAGTTTAGTAGAAAGAGTAACTAGACAAGGATATATTGAAAAAACTAGGTTAGTGGGTCAAAGTTGTTCATAAAAAGGTATTCGACTAAATTCTTTAAGTTATTAGATTTGTTTTTATAATTTTATATTTTGTAACACATGTTTTTATCTTGAGTTGTTTGTGGTTTCTAATTGCAATTAATGCATCTCTGTATCATTTTGTATTAAATTTGTATGTCTCAGTAGCAAGTCAGTTTGTTTAGTCTTTACTAGCGAATTAACTGCACCTTTTTTGACATCTTTTTAAAATTAATTCTCTTATCGATTCCTTAACGGTTTTCGTTGTCCAAAAATAAAATTAGTTGCCCCGAAGATTATGGCAAAGGCTCTTATCTTTGATTTAGATGGAAGAGTTATGTCGAATTATTATGTTTTTGAAACAGTGGTATAATTATTTTAAAGGACGATTTGTTTCAAGATCGATTATTATATACGTCCATGTTCCATTGTGTTCTTGGTCTATCTTACCTTTTTTTTGGGTACAACGAGATTTTCTAATCATTTCTAACCCTAAACCTTTCAGAAGAAAATGCAAGTTTACTACAAGCATAATTTTTTTAAATAAAATGTGTTGTGTTGTAGGTTTCATAAAATGTTTCACAACAACACATAAACTTTTTAAAACCTAGGCCCTATAACAACATGGATTCGGAGGTGTGGATGAACGCAAATTTGTTTGTTATGTTTTTTATTTTATTTGTTTTTAAAGATTAGATAACTAAACAATAAATCCTATTACATACCAATATTTCATGATTAGATGGAAAAAAAACGAACTAAAAAGTAGAAAATAAATTTTGCATTAACACCAGCGTTGTGTCTTTTATAATTATATTTCCTTTGAAATTGTAAGAAGAAAAAATATTTAAATGGTATTTAACACATCTTATAGCATAGATGCAAATATTAAATTTTTGACTAATTTAAAATGCTAATTTTCGATTGACAAACAGTTTTCCGTTCCCTTTTGTTACATAAAATAAAAGTGGGTGACGTATACATTAATATAGAAAAGGAACAAATGTATTCTATATCTCTAACAAGAGAGACTACCAACGTTTATTCCCTTTCCTTTCTAAATGCGCCACCCACTTTTATTTTATGTAACAAATGGGAACGGAAAACTGTTTGTCAATCGAAAATTAGCATTTTAAATTAGCCAAAAATTTAATATTTGCATCTATGCTAAGATGTGTTAAATACCATTTAAATATTTTTTCTTCTTACAATTTCAAAGGAAATATAATTATAAAAGACATAAGGCTGGTGTTAATGCAAAATTTATTTTCTACTTTTTAGTTCGTTTTTCAAAAAGTGTGTTTTTTAAATTTTTTTTATTTAGTTTTTTATTTTAGAGTTTTTAGTTATATAATTTTACCTACAAATAAGTTAACCACATTATTTCACAGAAAATACACCATAAGTAAAACTAGCAATTAAATCACTTACCGAAAATTTAATATTCTTTGAAATTTAAAGTAATTTTAATAAGGTTAATTGCACTATCACAATTGTAATTATGTTATTTAAACATCCAGTGTAAAATTTTAGTACGTTTCTTTGCTCATTGTATTAATTTTAAGTTGTACATAAATTATTTAATATGAGATTTCGCAAATGCCAAGTTTTTTTCGAGAAAAAAAGTCTGAATTATAGAGCTTTTTCCTTAAAATTCGAATCGTTATATTACTGTATGTAATTGACAGATTACATACAGCAATGATAATTAGAAATCATTAATTATGTATTAAAATGTATTGAAAAAATAATAATTATGCAACTATAGTAAAAAAAACTTAACGAAAACACAAAACAATCTGGATTTAGAAGAAATAACAATTATTTAAAATTTTCGAAATACAAATCACTCATTATTTACAATTTAAGGCCATTTTTTCATATAAAAATGACAAAAATGTGTAATATCCCGCTAAACAAGGTGAATCGTTTGCGAGCTATTGTTTGTATAGCATTGTTCGTTTACGGTTCGTAAACGATTCACCTTGTTTAGCGAGATGTCCTCTATTATAATGAGATACTCAGTATGAGCAAAATTTCAGCGCGGTAAATGGGTCATTCAGATCTTATGGATTTTCATACATAATAACTGATTTTTAATTATCATTGCTGTATGTAATCTGTCAAATACACCAAAATAACGATTTGAACTTTAAGAAAAAAGGTCTATAAGTGTTCATTATTTATAATGTAAGGCCTTTTATCCATATAAAATGACACAAACATGTATGATGTCTATGATTATAATGATATACACAGTATTACCAAAATTCCTTCGCTCAAAATGAGTCAACCAGAGGATGAGGATTTCAGTGCAATTCTTTAAGGTCTTTCAGAATGAAGAAAAATTTGAATTTTTTTTCTTCAGATTTATAAAGTATTTTGCTTTAAAAGTTTTAGAAATACGTACTGACTGCTTCAACAAACTTGTCTTTTCAATTTGGGATCAATCACATAATGGGAAGTTACTGAAAAATGAATCACAAAATTCCACCCATCAAAGCTCTCAAGAGTCAAGTTAAATAAAAGTGTGTAAAAAAGAAGTGCTATCTCTCGTTAGCGGGTTGTCACACACGTAGATCAAAAATTAACACCAAAAACTGATATGTTTATGCGTATAAATGCATTAATTGTTTCAGATTATAAACAATTGCTCAATCTGCATCCCCCAATAGTAGCCGTAAAATAGATTTTGTAACCTTTTCTTTGAGTCAGTCAATAAAAAGTTTTCGCTTTTATGCGAAATTCGTTTCGAAATGCGAAATTCGTTTATTTCGTTTGCATGTGTAGATTTACGCCGGACCATCAAAAACAGAGTCGTTGGACTATAGCTGAATAAACCTCCTGAATTCCATGAAATAGTTTAATCCTTCGAGTTTAGACAAAAAGTTTCAAGACGCTTACCGGTTTCAGTCATTATTGTATCTTTAGGTGATGCCACGTTCAAGAAACGATCTGCCTATATATATATATCTTAAGTCAAACAAAAAATTACTAAATTTTTCATTAACCAAACCTAACTGTTCACCATACTACAACAACAACTAATAAACGTGAAATTAACGACCTTGATATTTTATGCAAACTATTTTTATAAAAAAAAATTTTAATTAAAAAACATTAAATCAACAATCAAATCCAACAATAATTTTTGTGGTCGATTATAAACACAAACAAAGTTTATATATTCACATCCACACTTAATTCCGTTGTCTTCTCATACCGTGAATACAAGATTTGCTATATTTTAATCGTCATCATAATAGAATAAAGAATATAAACAATCCAAGAATATCATCTCAGTGTAATAAAGGAATAAGATGGTAATGGAGTCGAACTTATACAAACACAACATTTCTAAAGATACTTTTACTACTTTGTGGATGTTTTTATTTTTGTAAAGAAAAAAAAAATTGGACAAAATCGTTTTTATTTCAACATGAAGGCCACTGACCTTGTAGAGGTGCTGCGGAGTAAAAGACGAAATATCATGTAGAAGTAAAACGGTTGGAACAATTCTGTTGTTATTATTATTTTTATTTCTATCATTGTTGTGTTGTGGTTTGAACAAAAAAATAATAATAGAAAGATAAAATTGTATAAATACCATAAATGGAGCAATCTTAAGTGAAATAAGTGAAAATGTATAAAAAATTTATTTCTGAAGGGTAACAACCCTAATTCTTTGAACTTCATATTAAGGAAATGAATCGCAAGTTTGAATATGTGTATCTGTTGTGCGTTGTTCATTTATTATAAAATAAAATGATTATTCGTTTAATTTTCACATTACGAATGTAGTTGGTATGATCACTTAGTAGTTGTGGTTGACAGTTGTAAGTTGTTTTCAATTCTCTATAGGAGCTTAGAGCAAACACAAAAGAATCTTGTTATAATGTTCTTTTTGTTTTATTTAAAATTGTCCCTATGCTCTTTAATAGGGCATATATTTTAGTTATTTAATTTTGTTAATTAAGTGTCTAGGTGGCAATCTTGTGTAAATCTTAAGCTGCTTGTAGACGATCAAACTTGCTTGACAAACAAACGTAATCTTTATATCAAGCCTTTACTAATTTTTTCTCTATTATCTTATATTACAATATTTTTTTCTCAAAATTTCTTTTATAAATTATTATACATACCAATTTTTTTGTATATATAAATTGTATTATAATTTTTTTCAATAATAATCTAAACCGAAGAACATTAATAAAAATAAAAAAAAATAAACTAAAAAAATTGCTTGACAAACATACTCGTAAACGATCAAGCCTGCTTGTCAAACAACCCAGCAATCAAAATTTAGGTTAATCACGTCAAATACACAATTTGTTTGCAAAGCACGTCAGGTAAGCTCGTAGACGATTAAACATTTCGTCAAACAAGTAAATCGTAACGGTTAGCAAAATGTTTGATCGTCTAGAGGTCGCTTTAACATACACAATTTCAATTTTATTGATAAGTCTGGTAATTTTTTTGAAAATTGTTTGCCTCAGTTTTATTTTAATTTAACCCAATGAAATTCTCTAAAATGTAATGATATGACATCATTCAATTTCACCAATAACATTTGAATTATAATAATAACGAATTATACGTCTGACCGACGATATTAAAAATTATCAAATAATTTTTGAAATTATTAACTGATATCCCAATAAGCCAACGTATAATTCATAAAAAATATATAAAGAAATGAAAAATGGGAAAAAATTTTTAGTTGTAATTTCCCAAGGGCGGTGATAATTCGAAATAATTTTTTGCCAAAAATTTCGAAAGCAAATATACCCTCTTTTTTTTTTTTTTTATTAATTAGTTAGACATGTTTAGCACACTAAATATGAAATATTCATTATTTAGACTCTTTGAATATCCGAAGATACCATGTCAACTATAAAGGAAGGAGATGAGGAAAATGGAAGGAATGGGGATATAAGGATAACTATACTAATTTTTTTAAATGATGATGGACATTTTCTTTAAATGCCTGAGGGGAAAATTCATCGGGAAATACAGAGGAAGGCAATGAGTTCCATAATTTGGCCACTCTATTAAAATAGTCGTTTTGGAAGGACACAGTTCTACAACGAGGAATTTGTACAACAAATGGATGGGATAACTCGGCAGCTCTTGTTTGTCGATTATACTGCGCACACGATGGAAGGATATTTTGAATTTCCTTAGAGGAGAATTCGCTAAAGTTATATTTATAGTAGATTGACAATTCAGCCACATTTCTTCTGTGCTGGAGTGAATCAAGCTGGTCCGTTAGTTTGGTATTACCAATCAACCGTATTGCTTTTCTCTGAACAGAGTCTAGACAATTTATTGTTGACTGACAAGCACCTCCCCAAACATGACAGCAATACTCCATACATGGACGAATAAAGGACTTGAAGATTAGCAAAATTTGCTCGGGATTGAAATATTTTTTACATCGACTCAAGAATCCTAATTTTTGCATTGCAGATTTAGCGAGGTTGAACACATGTTTATTCCATTTCAGGTTATTTTGAATATCCACTCCAAGAAGTCTAACTGATTCAACCTCACGCAATTCCTCATGGTTTATTTTAATAGGAAAATTTTTATGTCGCTCTATTCGTGAAAGACGGCATAATTTGGTTTTGGTTGGATTAAATGAAACAAGATTACGATCACCCCATTCCATTATACGCTCCAGATCTTTGTTGATAGAATCAATTAGCAACTCTCTATCAGTGGTAACTGCAGTATGAGATCGAAATTTAGGAGATGCATGTGATGCATGTAATGTGCTGTCATCAGCAAAACTATGGATTGGGTGCACTGTAGAAATAAGTAAGTCATTAATGTATAGAAGAAACAAGGTTGGTGAGAGTGCCGAACCTTGGGGAACCCCAGCATTGGTTGTGAAAATATTGGATGTGATACCATCTAAATTAACATGAAATTGGCGACCTGTAAGAAAACTATGAATCCATGAGACAGTAAGATGGTCTATGCCATAAGATTTTAATTTAGCTATAAGATTTTTATGCCACACTTTATCAAATGCTTTAGAGATGTCAAGTGAAATACTGAATGTTTCACCGTGGTTTTCCAGCGATTTGTTCCAGAGATGGGATACGTAGGCTAACAGATCACCTGTTGCATGACTTCTACGAAAACCATACTGCTTATCATCAATAATTCGCGACATTTCCAAATAATCTATCAAATTGTAGTTAACATATTTTTCAAATATTTTAGCTAAAACCGACAGAATTGCAATTGGTCTATAATTGTTAGGATCTATCTTACTGCCTTTCTTTGGTATGGGTTGAACGCTGGCCAGCTTCCAAGAGTCGGGAAATATTCCGGTTTTATAAGATAAATAGAAAATTTTTGTTAAAATTGGAGCTAGTTGTCTAGCAAAGTTTTTAAGAATGAGGGGTGGAATACCGTCGGGGCCAGCAGATTTGTTGATACTGATAGAAAGAAGCATTTTCCGTACAATATTGCAACGAAAAATAATTGGTTTCATTTTCGTTACAACTGGGGAAATGAGTGTAGGAGAATGAGGGGGTTCAACTATGTTTGAGTTTTCTGCGAAAATACGACCCAAAAGATCCGCTTTCTCTTTCGAGTCGCTCACGGGAATGTCATTCAGAACTAGGGTTGGAATAGAGGATCGAGTAAAATTGCTCTGGACTGATTTAACTGCCTGAAAGAAACTACGTGAGCATGGTGTCCACCAGGTATGGAATTCGGGAAAGTCATGAAAAGTCAGGGGATTTTTTTTGGGTCAGGGAAAGTCATGGAAAGTCATGGAATTTTAATTTTTTTTCTGGAAAATTTTATTTTAACAAAAACTTTTTTATAAAAATTATGTTTCGTATATTCTTAAAAATTTACTTAATGGTCGAGTTACTAATATTCAGTTCGATTTATTACTAGATTAGGAAATTAAAACAATGGATTTTCTATACGTTATAATTTTTGTGATCAGTTACTAACTAGGCACTAACAGACTGACAAGACGAGTAAATAATATTGCTGGAGTACCCGTATGGTGCGCCCGATTCATTCTGTTACTGTTGGTGACGATATTTATAAAGACGACAAAATCAACAACAGTGCGACGAAGTTGTTAAATTTCAATCACGCAAAATTCGTTTAACATAGTTTTGAACAGAGTTAAAGAGAGCCAAGATTAGGATTCCCAAATCTATTTTTACTCCGAAGACTTCGGGTGTGATGGTACGACAAGAGTAGCTGTGAAACAAAAAATTAAAAAATTGCATCGGAAATCAACTTTCGGTTGTTTTCGTGGTCGCGATAACGAAGTCGGGGTGCAATTAAACTAATTTGAACACCCAATTCCAATACGTTGTGCAATAATTTCTGATAAAAATTTCACTTTTCGGTTTTCGATAGTTGATTGATTTGTAAACTGAAGAATTTTAATTTCAATTATGGGATTGTTGCCGTTGAAACATCTAAATTTTAAAATTCCCTCTTCATCTGTTTACCTTCCTCTACAGTCAATACTTAGTTCTTGTATTTGAAGTTAGAATTTAGATCTATATACATACTTCCTACTACTTCTATACTCTCACCCATAGTATACCTTTTTCTTCGATCTAGTGGTCTGATATATATCCAAGCCTTTATTCTTTTGTTAAAAAAAAGACAATATGGCATGTGCTGCATGGAGAATAAAGTTGTTTAGATTTTGAAGTATTTTATGGTTTGATTATTATTATTAAAGGCAGAATACATAGAGTCAGACATAAATATTAGTGTTTGTGCCATTGTGTTGTTGAAAAGTATTTATTTGTAAATATTGGTGAATAAAAATATTAATTTTTAAATTTTAATTTTTGCACCACTGTCTTTTTTTGGGGTGGTTTGGAGGTATTTGAAATTAGCGACCTTACACACCACGGCGAGACGATTTCCGATGTGAAATTTTAACTTTTCAAAAAAATGTATCACTATTACAATTTGCGGTGCTTTGGCAGGGGAAAAATTCCTAGAATTTATGCAGGGTAATGCAGGGGTTAGGTAATGCAGGGGTTAGTACTAATAAATCTTCATGAAAGTCGAAAAAAAATCAGGGAGAACACAATTTTTAAAATCGGTAGTGTTCCATCACTTTCCCAGATGTTCCGGCTTATTAAGTGGACTAACTACACTAAACCCTTCCCACAGACCAATGTTTGGACACCTCGGAGTGGGACGTTTTAGGCCCTTCATATTTTATAATAACTTTGAGGCTGTTTATCGAATTTATGGAAATTTTTAATGAAATCTTCTGGTTTGCATAAAATTTATTCGGGTTTATGTTGTGTTATAATTGGACAACAAATAGTCCCCCACAAACTTGACGATAATACTCCACCCGTACAGGGTCGAATATAGGATTTATAATTATTAAGTAAATGGTATGGACGTCTCGGCGGGTTCGATTTATTGGTTTATTTATTTTACCCTTTAAAAATTATGGGACTAATTATTTTTGTTTTCATTTGATGACTACCACATATTTTGTACTTCGTGAGGCGTCGGTCCTTGACGAATTCGACAGCTTTTTATTATCAAATGAAAGGTGTGAGTGTCTACTAACTAAGTAGACATTTCATCTGCAAAACAATTTGTCTGGTTACTGGAAATTTGTAACGATCGCAATAATCACGAAACAATAATAAAACCAAATTCATCTTCGCTTTCAATTCAATAAAGATGTATTTCATTAGTTTCCATTCATTTTCACATTAACAATAATTTAAAATTTTCTAATACTTAACTGCTAGTTAAATTTCAATTGTACCATAAAAAGCAACGAACGTACTAAATTTTTATTTCCAATTCTAACAAACAGATGTCGTTATTAATCTTTATTGAATTTTTTTTTAGTATTACCCGAGCTATTTTGACATGATAAGATGTCAAAAAGAATCAACAAAAACACATTTTGTTTTAGAAATAGGTCATTCTGTTTTTGAATCTTAAAATAAAATGTTCAATTGAGTTTGTGAAAACATTACATAAAACTAGATTCATTAATGTGTTAAGATATATGTGGGCTTTTTTTAAGTTAATTGCTAATTAATGTGATGTGAAATAATACAAGTCCATCAATTACAAAATATTATAAGTCAAATTTACAATGAAATTATTATTGTGTTATGGTTGTAAACATTAATAAGAATACAATAAAAAATTTATTATGGCCAATTGTGACTTGTAATTGTCCATTTTATAAGAAGTTAACATTAATGAAAATGTTTCATCCTGTGACACCAGATGTTCTTTGTTTTCGATATATATAATACAAATCTGGATTATCAAAAAGATGTCAAGGTTTTTGATTAATAATAGCAACAATAGTAGTGGTGCGTAGTTCCAAATGGATATTCTATATTTCAAATCAGGAATTAAACAAATATTGGCTTAAAGGAATTCACTGGGTACCCGAGATAATATCTCTGCTCATTCAGAACGATATATTCAACAACTTTGGAGCATGGTATTGCAACTGGTGGAAACAGCATCAACAACAGAATATAAAATAAGGTTTTTATTATTTATATTATTATGATTACTATTTTTTCGTTAGATTTTTGTACTTATTAATTTTTTTTTGATGGAAAAATAAATTCCAGCTATAAGAGATTTCCAAAGTTAAGTTTCGTTTGGGGATAAACGGCATCCCGGGTAAATTAATTTAGTTACCAAAGGTACAAATGTTATAACGTGGCTCCGTATCAGGGCCTAGATAGTTATACGTGGCGCTTGAAACAAAGACTTTGGTTTTTGTGGTTATTTTTTATATGGGTTTAGTGATATTTTTTGATGAGTCATATTTTTTTTAGGCGCAAAAATAGATATTTTTATTTTTGGCGCAATATTATTATGGAAATTTTTGAAAAAAAACAGTTTTTTTGGTTTTTGTGTTTTATAGATTTTTGATAAACCAGTTTTGGATTTATTATAGGTAACCGTTTATATTTTGTGTAAAACCAGTATTGGTTTTTTTTTTCTATATTAAATATTAAATAAATAAATATTTTACAACTATTTTTGATGATGATGCAATTATAATGCAATTAATTGTGATATCGTCGAATTGTAATTGTTATACGTGACGCCGAACCAAACAGGACCCGTTAGGTTTTTGTTTTGTGGGTGTTGCCAGCGTAGCAAAACAAAAACGTGTTTTGATAGTAGAAACCGTAATAACGGTTAATTTTTCATATTTACCAGATTGGTTTAAATATATTTTAGCGAGAGATATTTTTACCAAACACTTTTTGGATAACCAGTTATTGGTTTTTTTTTATTTTTAGGAAAGAAATTAATTATTATTATACAATTATTAATAATAATATATAATTAATTACTATTATATGAATTTTTGGGGAAAAACCAGTGTTGGTTTTACGACGTACGGATTTTTGTTTATTTTTTTTTAATAAACCAGTTATTGTATAAACTGGGCGTTGTAGACCAGGTTGGTTTACGTGTTAATTTTTTGTTCGTAATACTACGGTATAATACAAACCAGTTTATGGTTTTGGTTTTTTTATTGTAAAAATATTTTATATACATTGGGAAGTTGAATATTTTATATAAAATTTGCAATAACCTTTGTTATTGGATTTCGTATTATATATTTTGAATTTTGTTAAGAATGTATACAATTATGAGGGGTCAGGGGTTATTAAGGAGGTGTCGGCCAGGTGGGTTTGAGCCCTGGATGAATGAAGTGGATGGGAGAGCGAATGAAGAGAGGAAAGAGAGAATGGTTGAGGCGAGGAATGTGGTGGATGAAATGATAAATGTGATTTTGGATGGAGTAAAACATAAAATATTTTTGGAATTAATGGATGATATTTATGAAGAAAAATATGATGAGGTTCTGGATAAATTGATTTGTGAGATTGTAAATGAGGAAGTGAATGAGTTGGTAGGAGAAGTGGTAGTTGATGAAGTGAATGAGTGTGTGGATGAAGTGATGGATGCGCGAGAGAGATATCGATTGAGGAGGCTAGAAAGGGATAGGAAAAGGTGGAGGGAGAAAAAGAGTAGGAGGAAGAAGCAGAAGGCAGCGTGGTTGGCCGAGGAGGTAGAGTTCTCGTCAGTCATGCACGCTTATGCGGAGATATTGGCTGAAGAGAACGCTATCTCTGAGTCCAATCACAGGGGAGAGAACCCTCGACGGTGGTTGGGACCGCAAGTGGCCCCGGGAAATTGTGTGCATCTTTGAAATGTATTTTGTTCTGAATTTGGAAAAAAACCGTTTTGGGGCAGTAATTTTTTTCGGAGACTGTTTTTTTATACTGTCATTTGTACATAGTGTATATAGTAGGTTAATTGTTGTATAATTGTACATATTTGTACATATTTTTGGTATATAGGAAGCGGATGTAGTGGTTTGTGTGGAGTGTTATGTTACAATAGCACCAACGAGATGAAATTAAGAAACCAAACCGATGAAACGATTTAGCCATTTGAACTTTTTGTGAGTAGCTTTGGCAAATATTATACATTGATAGGAATTGGATAGTAGATCATATTTAAATATTTATACATTAATAAATTAGATCTGGAATCTGATGCTCGTTTTAACGGTGCATTTTGGCCTGCGTGAAACAAATACATGATTTTAATTTCTTTACCACTAATGGTTATAATCGGTGAAAATCCTGTTTTGGTTGTGGTAGATTCGAACTATTTTTAATTTCGCGATGAAAATATTGTACATTCCACTACAGTTGAGCGTTTGTTAGAATTAATTGATTTTTTTTTGGGTGTTAATTTTTTTATTGTTGTGTAATGATTACAAGTGTGTAATTGATAATTTCTCTCAGCGGTACCTCTAACAAAGGATCCATGGGGCTTATCTCCTTAACATAATTATGTTCTTAGATCGCCTCTGTCCATTATGGACATGCGATCGAAGTTCATTGGTTTCTTCTCTTCATTTCAGAAGGAGTTTTCTGGTGATAAGGGAGTGACTACTGCTGGTCTGTACTTAGGTACAAACCAGTAGTACCATTCCCTGCACAGAAGCTTCTTTAACGAAATGAAGAGGAGAACCAATCATTTTTTTTTATCAGGATCGAGGCTTCACCTCACACAACTTCAACATTTTTCCACTCTTACATTTAGCTTGCAATAGACAGTTTTCATTAAGTTTAGGATTTGAAGTCTGGTGTTCGGGAGCGTTCTTCGACTATGGCATTAGTTTAATGGTAATTTATTTTTAGGTAGAACAACCGCAGCTGGGTCAGTAGAAATGGGCCTAGAGTCTAATCGTGACAGTTGCGATTGTTTTTGTTAGGTTGGGGAGATACTGTTCTGTAGAATCTGGTCGTTAGGGGCTTTTCTAGTCGGTTCTCACATGCATTGTTGGAGTGGGCTCGCGAACGCGATAATTCAAATACTAAATAAAATGGATATTGTAGCCATACTCACTTTTATGTGTCTCCAGACGAATCTAGATTTTGGGAATCTCTTATTATATTAAATAAAAATAAAATAAATCAAACAAATTTTTCAAAAAATTAAATAAATAATTTTTATTAAATAAAATAAATTTTCGTAAATTAAATTCTAGGTAACTAAATAATTTTTTTTAAATTTAAATAATTTTAGGTAATTAAATAAAATAAATTTTTTATTAATTAAGCAATACGTCAAGAAATAAATAAATATTTTTTATTTTTTTTAAAAAATAAATCAATATTTTGAGCTAGGGCGTTGCATCCAATAAATAAACATCCTTTTTGAATATTTTTTATTTTTCAATTTTTTTTAAAATAAATAAATATATTTTAGGGGTGCTATCGTCAATAACTAATTTTAGGTATATATATATATTTCAGTATATCTGAAATTAAATAAATAAATTATATTTTAATATACATATTATAGGAATTTTTGTGAAAGATTCAGCAAAGATTAGCTACGACAGTGGTTCTTTTTGTTCCTTTACAAAGTTTGTTTTTTTACAAAAATTTTCTGTTTTTTTTGGGGCGTTCGTTGTTTTTTTCGTTTTACGGTTTTTATTGTTTTTACTTTTACATTTCCGTCGTACTAACTCTACATTTTTTTTTGGTTGTTGAGAATTGGTTTTATTATTGTTGTTTGATTTTGTGAATTCTGGATTTGATAAATTTTACCATCAAAATGTCAAACCAACTAGACGTTGACCATCCGTTCTATGGTCTGGAACCCACCGAACTGCAGATCGAATGTCTGGTTCGGGGTGTGGATTTTGGAGGGGTCAGTTGGGCAGAGGAACTGCGAAGCCACGTGGATCATGGTGCAGTTCCAGTAACGGTATCTCATGCGAGAGACTTGGTAGCTGAGTCTCAAACGGTGGTGCAGGCAGCACAAGTTATTTTAGATCAAGTACGTCGACTTCAGTCACCGATTGATCAGACCCTCTTGGATGGTTTGGCGAATCGAGTGTTACATTATACGGGTAGGATGAATAGGTTGGGTCCTCGCAATGACTTGCAAGAAGCCCGCACCTACGCTATCTCACAATTGTCACGCGCTTGGAGTATAATAGGATCATTATCAACACGTCCAATTATGCAGAGTAAACCAGGAGTATCATCTGCTCCATCTGCTTCACCTGCTTTTCAACCAGATGAGAGATCCACACCGATCCCAGTACGGCCAATATCGGAAACAATAAATAGTCTGAATCGTCCAAACCAGCAACATCAGAGACGGTCAGATCAATTACCACCGCCTTATTTCCAGCAATCTGGGTTGAGAGCCGAGGACTTTGCAATACCACAATTGGGTCCATCACTCCAGTCTGAACATACACATAACAATCCAGCATTGGTACAACCACAACCACAATTAAATTATCCATCAGTACCACAGGTACAACTACCACCAATATATCCACCAGCTCCACTAACAGCACCACCACCATACAACCAACCTCCTCAGGTATGGCGTGACGCGGCTCCAGCGTTAGCACCAGTGGAGTACCGAGGGGTTCGTGGGAACAATTTGAGTCGTTATGACTCAAATTGGGTTCCAACCTTCACAGGGGATGGTCACTCTCCTGATATTCATGAGTTCATTCATAGAGTGGAGGCGGCTGCCAGACGAGACCGTGTGTCATGGGACGACCTTAGGTCTATCATACCACGGTATCTGAAAGCAGCGGCCGACAGATACTATTTGAATTTAACTCATGAATATGAGGTGGTGACCTACCCAGTGCTAAGGGAGGGACTCCTACAGACCTTCGGTACGCTAACTGATGATAAGGCGATCTTGCGCGTTCTTCTGAACCGTAAACAAAAATCCAAGGAGAGCGTATACGAATATCTGGTGGAGATTGGTTCGTTAAACCGTCGCTTAGCACGTCCATTTGCTGATCGTGAAATGCTAGAGATTGCTCGGGAGGGACTGAGTGTGGATCTCAAAAATGCTACATTAGCAGCAACAATACACTCAATGGATGAACTTCGGACTTTATGTCAGAAGTTTGAACGTTTGTGGTCCACACCAGTTCCAACCAGAACATCAAATTTAAGAATTAGCGAGGTACAGCAAATGGATGATTATGAGGTGGATGCTGAACCAGAACAACGTGGATATATTGATGCGGTGGATTCAACACAGAGACGGATATTGCAGCGACCTAGCATAACATCTGACAACAGTCAACCTGGTCCATCAATATCCAGACAACCAATAGTGTGTTTCAGATGTGGAGTAAACGGTCATCGAGCTCCTGAGTGCTCTAAGAATAGAATTAAACTATATTGTTGGAAATGTAACAAGCCGGATGTTATATATGCAAATTGTTCATATTGTCACCCGTCGTTAAACTACCGTCCGAGAGTACATGCTTCGGGGATGGTACCCTCGGTTCAACATCCAATGAGCCCGAAGAAAACGACGAGAGATGTAGCAACGCAGGACGATCGATCACCACTCAGGAAACCAGAATAAAATCACCTAGTACATTTAATTTCCCATCATTACATCGAACGTATTTTAGACGTCTAGAACGTAATATTAGATATTGGAGGATGAGGAAATTATTTCGTAAAGCTTGTATTTCATCTATCCTTTCAGAAACAAAGGATCCTCGGCCGCGATTAACAATAAGGATTTTGGACAAACACATTTCAGGACTATTGGACAGTGGAGCGTCAATCACAATACTTGGAAGAAATTCCTTGGAATTATTGGAGTCAGCAGGTACAACTTACCGTAAGTACACTTCGTGTATTCGTACGGCAGATGGTACTGCAAATAAAATTTTGGGTTACATAGAAGTTCCAATAACTGTGAATGGCTCCACTAAACCAATGCGGTTTCATATTGTCCCTGGACTACGAGAAGAGCTCTACCTGGGCATAGATTTCTGGGAGAAATTCGGTATTGTTCCTTCTTTTGTTAGTGAACTGACTCGTACAGAGCCACAAAATTTAAATATACATAACCTCACCACTGACCAGCAACGAGAACTGGATAGGATCAAGGACTCTTTCCCGTCATTTGAAGTGTCTGGGCTCGGAAAGACTTCTTTGGTTGAACATGTCATCGATGTTGGGGATAATGCACCTGTTAAACAGAGGCATTATCCCACATCGCCGGCTGTTCAACTAAAGGTCTATGCTGAACTTGACCGAATGCTTCAAATGGGCGTGATCGAAGAGAGTAACAGTTCTTGGTGCTCGCCAGTGGTGTTGGTACAAAAAGAATCTGGTAAAAACAGATTATGTATTGATAGCCGTCGTGTCAATTCACTAACGAAAAAGGACGCTTACCCACTTCCCTTGATTGATGGCTTACTAGGTCGTCTAAATAGCACAAAGTACATCTCTAGTATTGATCTCAAAGATGCTTTCTGGCAGATTCCTCTGGCAGAAGCATCTAGAGACAAGACAGCCTTCACAGTGCCTGGTCGTCCATTGTATCAATTCCGGGTTATGCCCTTTGGATTGTGCAATGCTCCCCAGACAATGTGTCGGCTAATGCACAAAGTGATACCACATCAATATCACGAAAATGTCTTTGTTTATTTAGATGATCTATTGGTAGTCTCTTCCACGTTCCAGGAACATATGGAGTTGCTGTCCAAAGTCTCTTCATTGTTAAGAGCGGCTGGGTTAACCATAAACCTCAAGAAAAGCAAATTTGTTCTGAGAGAGGTGAAATACTTAGGATTTTTGGTTGGTGAAGATGGTCTTCGAACAGACCCTGACAAGGTAAGAGCTGTTGCTGAGTATCCAGCTCCGTCAACAGTGAAACAAATACGTAGACTATTGGGAATGGCTGGTTGGTACCAACGTTTCATACCAAATTATGCAAGCGTGGTATCACCAATCACAGATTTATTAAAGAAGAGTTCGGGAAAATTGAAATGGACATTGGAAGCGCAAGCTGCTTTCGAAAATTTAAAACGATTGCTGACTACAGCACCAGTATTAATTAACCCTGATTATAATAAAGAGTTCTTTATTAGATGCGATGCAAGTCTGACAGGGATAGGTAGTGTGTTGTATCAGGTTGATACAGACGGACAAGAGTGTCCGATAGCCTTCATGTCGAAAAAACTTAATAAAGCTCAACGAAACTATTCTGTTTCTGAGCTTGAATGTCTTGCGGCAATTCTGAGTGTGAAGAAATTCAGGGGCTATGTTGAAGGTCACCGATTTACAATTGTGACTGATCACTCAAGTCTGAAGTGGCTTATGTCACAGAAAGACTTGAGTGGTCGTCTGGCTAGGTGGAGCCTAAAACTCCAACATATGGATTTTACCATTGTCCACCAAAAAGGTACCCAAAATATAGTCCCTGACGCTCTATCTCATCTTTATGACGATACACACGAGGAATTGACGGAAGCATTAACACATCATGTTAACGACATTAAAATCGACAATGAAGGTTATCGGCACAAAGAATATACGGATATGATAGCTAAAGTTCAATCATCACCCAAGGACTTTCCATCTGTTAAAGTCGTGGATGATAAGCTATACATACGTATTGAGCCAAGATCTGATGCAATACCCAACGATGTTCCTGTGTGGAAACTCTGGGTACCAAAACCGATGACTTCAAACATGATTCAGAGACATCATGATGATAGTACTGCTGCTCATGGAGGTGTTAAAAAGACTTTAGAATTACTTCGACGTCTTTATTATTGGCCGGGCATGGCGTCACAGGTACACAACTATGTTGTGTCCTGCGACACATGTAAACAAACAAAAGCCACGAATCAGATATTGCGTCCTCCGATGCAATATCAATTCGAAACAGCACGTCCATGGCAGAGAGTCTATATAGATTTTTTGGGACCGTACCCTCGTTCAACACTTGGGAATACGGTGTTATTGGTAGTTCTGGATCATGCTACGAAGTTTGTACTACTGAAACCACTTAGGAACGCAACTTCACCGAAGGTGAATGCTTTTCTGAAGAACGAAGTGTTTCTTACATATGGGGTACCAGAGTTTCTGCACAGTGACAATGGCAAACAGTTCACTAGTAGGAACTTTCAAAGTCTTTTGTCAGATTTCGGCATTAAACACATTAGGACCGGTGTCTATAGTCCTCAAAGCAACGCGTCAGAGCGGGTCAATAGGTCAGTTCTAGCAGCAATTCGAGCGTTCATAAAAGGTCAACATACCAAGTGGGATTCATTAATTGGTGAAATCGCTTATGCACTGCGGGCTGCAGTACATTCAGCTACCAAGTACTCACCTTACTATCTATTATTTGGTCAACATCCAATATCGGATGGAAATACTTACCAATTGTTGAGATCACTACACAAGCTGGGTGAAGATGCTGGTGAGGAAATAGAACGCGCTGATCATTTGACTCTGCTCAGGAATCGAGTTCAACAGAATTTGAAAGCAGCTTTCAAGAAATCGCAACATCAGTACAACCTGCGATCTAAACTACGGACTTTTCAACCACAACAACGTGTGTTTGTACGGCAACATCATTTGAGTGACGCTACCAAAAAGTTCTCGGCAAAATTGGCTCCAAAGTTCTTACCTGCAATGATTAAGACTAAGATTGGAAATGTACTCTATGAGTGCATAGATATGAGCGGTAAGAGTCTTGGAGTCCATCACGCGAAAGACATCAGAGAATGATGTCTGTTCGTTAGGTAGGGTCGTTCCTCTGGCTGGTTGTCGTCTCTGGGGTTCACATCTTCAGCATCATATATTACTGGTTGTATCGAGGTTTCAATGGTGCTGACGTTAGATGGATGGATGATCGATTTCGGTACTCACTGATAGTTCCTAGGAACTTCATGAGTATTGAAATTGATCATCGACCCTGACGCTGGTTACCATTGGTATCTCGATCCCAGATACAGTTTAATAGGTGGAAGTAGTTCGGTGGTTTTCTGTCATGGAGGGGATGGCGACGTTTTTGTGATTTCAAGAGTAGAAATCTTGGTTTCTACCTTGAATTCATGGTGTAACGATCGCAATAATCACGAAACAATAATAAAACCAAATTCATCTTCGCTTTCAATTCAATAAAGATGTATTTCATTAGTTTCCATTCATTTTCACATTAACAATAATTTAAAATTTTCTAATACTTAACTGCTAGTTAAATTTCAATTGTACCATAAAAAGCAACGAACGTACTAAATTTTTATTTCCAATTCTAACAAACAGATGTCGTTATTAATCTTTATTGAATTTTTTTTTAGTATTACCCGAGCTATTTTGACATGATAAGATGTCAAAAAGAATCAACAAAAACACATTTTGTTTTAGAAATAGGTCATTCTGTTTTTGAATCTTAAAATAAAATGTTCAATTGAGTTTGTGAAAACATTACATAAAACTAGATTCATTAATGTGTTAAGATATATGTGGGCTTTTTTTAAGTTAATTGCTAATTAATGTGATGTGAAATAATACAAGTCCATCAATTACAAAATATTATAAGTCAAATTTACAATGAAATTATTATTGTGTTATGGTTGTAAACATTAATAAGAATACAATAAAAAATTTATTATGGCCAATTGTGACTTGTAATTGTCCATTTTATAAGAAGTTAACATTAATGAAAATGTTTCATCCTGTGACACCAGATGTTCTTTGTTTTCGATATATATAATACAAATCTGGATTATCAAAAAGATGTCAAGGTTTTTGATTAATAATAGCAACAATAGTAGTGGTGCGTAGTTCCAAATGGATATTCTATATTTCAAATCAGGAATTAAACAAATATTGGCTTAAAGGAATTCACTGGGTACCCGAGATAATATCTCTGCTCATTCAGAACGATATATTCAACAACTTTGGAGCATGGTATTGCAACTGGTGGAAACAGCATCAACAACAGAATATAAAATAAGGTTTTTATTATTTATATTATTATGATTACTATTTTTTCGTTAGATTTTTGTACTTATTAATTTTTTTTTGATGGAAAAATAAATTCCAGCTATAAGAGATTTCCAAAGTTAAGTTTCGTTTGGGGATAAACGGCATCCCGGGTAAATTAATTTAGTTACCAAAGGTCCAATTGTAATAAATTTTTCAACATTTCGTTGATATAAGTTCAAAATAGAGTGGGGACAAAATTAAGCTTTGAGTGCACCATCGTTATAATTAATGTAAATACTTTTTGGATGAGCATTCTCCTGAGAAGATCAAATCGATCTTACCCGGGTCTGCTACATTTTTTCCCATTAGAGCAACTGCATCTGCCTACCCATTGTTCATATAATTAAATCTAGAACATCGACATTTTGGCGTGATTTTTTCAACAGAGTTTCTCTTTTAGCGAATTTTTTGACTGATAATTTTAATGCTCAGCTTCCTAAAATTCCTTAATCCCCCAAAATCCTATAACTTCCTCAATCCTATAACTTCCTCAATCCTATAACTTCCTGACTTCGTCATTAATTGATAATTTATTATAATTCACACCAAATATAAAAAATAATGAAAATAAAAGTGTGTCGGTCAGTTAGAAAGTTTTGATTTAAATTTTCGGATATAAGCTGCACGCAACGAACTTGTTTTATTATTATTATTATTATTATAAACGTTTTTTTGGTAACCGTGGGTTTGAAATGAAGTTCTTTCATATTGACTCCTGAAGACTGAATTTGAGGCATTTCTTCAGGAGTTTCCAGAACAGTTGAGATGAAGCAAAGCTTTTAACAAACAAAGTGTCTTTCCAAATTTAAAGAATAAATAACGCTGTAAAAACTTTTGTCAGAAATTGAAATAGCCGAAAGTTTGGCCTTCGCCTTCGAAAATGTTTGTTGTTGGGGTTCCATTATTCGAAAGGGAAACGAGATTATTAATCCCAAATTGTATGGTTTCAGTAAAGATTTGAGTAGAAATGTCAGTATACAGAAACGTCAGAATAAAATAATGACGATCGAAATGTGAGCCTAGGAAAAAACATACGAGACCATTAATGTCTATTGTTGAAAAGTGAAACATATGATGAAACTTGGTAACTCTTGGTTTTAGTAAATTAAATCGTTTAGATAAGTATTTTTTTTTTAATTATTTAGCAAACTAAACCTGAAATATTCATCATTTAGGTTCTTTGCATATCCAAAGATACTGAATTGAAAAAGGAGATAGGAAAAATGAAAGGACTGACGAAATGAGGATAACTATAATTATTGTTTTAAATATATATGTACCTATGGACATCTTAAAATGTCTGAGCAGCCATTTCATGGGGAAAATTGAATGAGTTCTAAAATTTGACCACTATCGAAAGAATCGTTTTGAAAAGACATAAATCTACAGCATGGTATTTGGACAGCAAACGGGGGGATAGATCTGAAGTTATTTTCTTATAGCCATGGAATTCTCATATTTTTTCCCTGGAAAGTCATGGAAAGTCAGGGAATTTCGTTTGCAAAAAATAGTGGACACCATGGTGAGCCAGATGGGTGCTCGGCGAATTTCTTTGCTTTCTTCTGGATAAACGCGTCTTTGTCCAAGTCTATTTTGAATTTACTAATATTTCTGGCTTCCTTATAGGCTCTATGGGTTTCAGGAGTTTTATTAGCGTTATACGCCTTGAATGCTTTGCGTTTATTCCTTACTGCCTCATCAACATCCCGCGTGAACCAAGGCTCAGTTTTAGGAGTGATTAATCGATTTGGAATAAACCGCCGCATTCCTTCTTTTATGATTTCAGAAATTCTTATTACCGATGTGCTAGGATCTTGATCAACACAACAAATAGTTTTCCAAGGTGTTTCATCATAAAAGTTTCTCAGTCCCTCCCAGTCAGCGCGTTTATAGTTCCAGACCCGACGAGGATTTGCTTTAATTTGTGTCGGTGATGTAAATTGCACTATTGCTGATATTAGTAAATGGTCCGATGATCCCAGGGGTTGGTCAACTTTTGTCTTCGTAGTATCTGGTTTGTTTGTCAAAAACAGATCCAGCAAATTATTGTTATGATGTGAATTGTCTGCGATTCTAGTGGGACACTCTATCATTTGCGTCAAACCGTGATAATCTGCGAGTATCAGTTCGGCTTGCCTTCCTACGTCGTCAGTGCGCGATGAATACTTAAGCCATTCTTTATTATGAATATTGAAGTCTCCAAGAATAACCATTCTTGCTTTGGGGTAGTCCGTGGTAATCTTGTCTAGATTAGCCGATATTTTATCGAAAAAGGGACATCCTGAGGGAGAATTTGGGGATCTGTATAATCCTATTACAAACATAGTTTCATCAACACCTGAGATCTTCAGTGCTATAGAATTATGGTGCTTAGAGTTCAACTCGTAGGCCTTAATTCTCATACATGAAAGTGAATCTCGAACAAATACACAGACACCATGTTTGTTATAAAAGGAATGTTCCAATTCGTAACTAGGTATCCGGTATTTATCGAGATCCAATTTCGATGCTTTGCCACTAACAATTGTTTCGGTAAGAAACAATATGTCAGGTTTATTTTTTTCGATGTAGTGATGAACCTCGTTTAGATTGGAATTGAGACCTCTTATGTTGGTGAAGTCAATGCTAAGCTGTTGGTTCACTCTGCTGCATTTTTGTTGAGACAAAGACTTACCCTTTGACATTGCAGGTATAGATACTGAAATTCGGCCAGGCCTAAATTTCAACACTACACAATACAAAAGAAACTGGGTATCTCTGTCACAAAAACACGATAGCAGGTTTCATGCAACAGTAGCTCGATAAGAGAAAAGCAAAAAAATAAAATAAAAAAATGGGGACACAAAAGACACTAACAAAATTGAAGAGTACAAATAAAGGGTTAAATTTTAAAATCTCACTAATAACCAAAACTAAATTTTACCTTCCCTGTCACCAAGCAATATTAAACAAATTTATGATTTAAAATAATAAATAAATTTATTACATCAAAACAATATAAGGTAAAATTTTACCTGCCAATCTGGTAACAGCAAAAATAAAATACCAAATAATTATCTAAAAAAAAAGAACAATCTCACCAATTATATAATTTTACGCCTCCGTTCTTTAACAATTTTATTTTCATAAACACTAACACTAACACAAACACTATACAATACACTTATTTTCGATTATTTGTTTTTTTCCTTTTAAATAAACACTAACACAATCACTATGACATACACTTTTTTTTTTTATTTTCGATTATTATTTTTTTTTATTTGTATTTTTTCCCATAAAATTTTTTTTTACCTTCTTCGTCTGTTTCTGGTTGATGACTGTTGACCTACGACCTCGACCTACGACCTCGTGCTATTATCAATACCACTTGCTTGAGGAATTTTCCAAACAATTATGGGGAAGGGGAATTCGTTTAGAACATTTTTTGCCTTAGTTTTATTTTAATTTAACCAATGAAATTCACTAAAATGTAATGACATCATTCAATTTCACCAATAACATTTGAATTATACTAATAACAAATATTTATACGTCTGGCCTACTGGGATATTAAAAATTTTCAGTTGTAATTTCCCAAGGGCGGTGATAATTGGAAATAATATTTTGCTAAAAAGCTCGAAAGCAAGTATATTGATAAAAGCACGAGGCCGTAGGCCGAGGGCCTTTATCAATGCCACTTGCTTGAGGAATTTTTCAAAAAATTATCAGAATTTATCAACGAACGAGGGGAATTCGTTTAGAAAACTTTTTGCCATTTTTCATTTATTTATATATTTTTTATGAATTATACGTTGGCCTACTGTGATATCAGTTAATTTTTTCAAAATTAGATTGACAATTCAACTCACTAAATAAAGTTTCAATAAGGTCCAATAAAAACGCTTCATTTACTATTTTTTAGCAAATCAAAACGATTTGTTTCGATTATTTTTTTCTGGTAGGAAGGAACAGCGAATATTTTCGAATATTTTCCGCCTACTTAATATATTAATTTAAAACAAAAATTCACATACAAAATTATGTGAAAATGCAATTTGCAAATAGTAAAAATGTCCGTTTTCATTCATAAATGATTGCATGTTTATGTTTATTTGTCAAAAATAAATTACAAATTTATAACATTTATGCGCCTACTAAGATGAAATAATATTTTATTATGTATGATTATGTTGTATGAAATAATGTTACTATTTCTGTTCGTTAAATTGTCTGCTAAATACAACTCGTCACCAAATTATTAGTCGATTATTTTTCAACATTACCACTCATTGCTTTTGAGGTTAAAAATTTCCCTCGTGCGCTACGCCCACTCGGGACCTCAAATGACATTCGTAATAATGATTATGAAAAATAATCGACTATTATTTGACGACTCGTGCGTGATATTATATATGAAAATTTTTTGCCTTAGTTTTATTTTAATTTAAACCAATGAAATTCTCTAAAATGTAATGACATAATTCAATTTCACCAATAACATTTGAATTATATTAATAACAAATATTTATACGTCTGGCCTACTGGGATATTAACGAATTCCCCTCGTTCGTTGATAAATTCTCATAATTTTTTGAAAAATTCCTCAAGCAAGTGGTATTGATAAAAGTACGAAACCGACTTGGTTTCGAAATTTTTGGCAAAAAATTATTTCGAATTATCACCGCCCTTGGGAAATTACAACTGAAAATTTTTTGCTTAGTTTTATTTTAGTTTAAACCAATGAAATTCTCTAAAATGTAATGACATCATTCAATTTCACCAATAAAATTTGAATTATACTAATAACAAATATTTATACGTCTGGCCTACTGGGATATTAAAAATTATCTATCTAATTTTGAAATAATTAACTGATATCACGTATAATTCATAACCAACGTATAATTCATAAAAAATATATAAATAAATGAAAAATGGCAAAAAATTTTCTAAACGAATTCCCCTCGTTCGTTGATAAATTCTCATAATTTTTTGAAAAATTCCTCAAGCAAGAGGTATTGACAATAGCCTACGACCTCGTGCTTTTATCAATATATTTGCTTTCGAAATTTTTGACAAAAAATTATTTCGAATTACCACCGCCCTTGGGAAATTACAACTGATAAATTCTCCTCAAACAAAAGATACACTTCTATAAAAATCGTTTCACTTATACTTTTTCCTGTGTGAATTTTTCTCGTTTGATTTCCAATATTTTTCGCTTTTGTCTTTAGAATCGTGTCTTTACTTTAATCACTGCAAGAAGATCACTAATAATTCTCATCGTATCCAGTTTGAATCTTCTCCGAATTGGTCTTCTAGACTTTGCTCGCGCATCAATCGTATCATAAATTATAGCTTAAACTATCTGAATTGGTAACAAACCTTACTCCGTATGAAGCTTCCGTTTTCTATCAATGATTATGTGTTAACCAAATCTACATTTGAAAATGTTCAAATTCTTTCCAAAATATAGCAACACCCTCTAGGATCATCGTAGAGTGCACTCTTGATAATTTTACAAGTTGTTTAATTTTCTTGAACTTAATTTCCCGTGTTTGTATCCTTTTTGTCAAAAAGAGATTTATTGCTTTTCAAGTCTACAATATGTTTTTAAAATATTTCATAAAGAATATGTCCATCGTCATTTAAAAAATTTACCACTTAATTGCCCGCCCCAAATGCCTTCAATTTTTAGTTATGGTATCTTCGGATATTCGGAGAGTTGTAATGAATATTTTAAATTTTGGGTGGTAAACAGTAAACACTAAACATTCACAAAAATATAACTTATTACAATCTCGTTTTCCTTAATAATTAAAAAACATTATTTTTCAGTTAAATTTGCATTGATTTTTTCACTTGTTAAAACAAAACAAAACTAGGTAGCTCTAAAATGAAATTGTATTCAGAATTTCTATCTCATACTGTGTTTTAATTTGGTTATTTCTTCAAATGACGCTATAATATTAAAAAACACAAGAATCGTATTTCCTGTCTGAAATTCTTTTTATACATTTATTTATTTTTACCTATTACATATTAGTTATTACCTTCAAAATTGTGAGTTTTGATTTAATATTTTGTTAAAATTTGTTTTATTGTCTGTTCTAAGCAAATTCTAATGTAATACAGTAGTTTTACTTCCTTGTTATTTTAAAAAAGTACATGGATAATGTTTTTTGTTTGTTCGATTTGTAATAACTCGTTAAAAATGCTAAATACCACTTATAGACGGAGAGCCAGCGCAAAAAAATGCTCTGAGTTATAATAGCTGATATTGTCTGGTGGTTATAGTAGTTCTGTACACACACATACTTCGGTCAGTCAAGCGAACTGTAGAACAGGCGTCTTCTATATGTTATCAAACCTGTTATCATTACGATGGTAACAAATTGAATTTATAAAAACTGAAAATTGTTTTACAGATTATATATTACATATAAATAATAGTTATGACAGTCGGTCAGTTATTGTTAGAACAGAGCTGGTCAGTCACTTCCAATATATGCAGAAAAAATAAATAACCGTCATTTCAGTTATTAAACTTAAAAAGTTTTGTAGGCCTACTTTTCACAAAATTTGCAGTCATTTCATTTGGGCTATTGATAAACATAATCACACATTCATAATTAAAGATACATAATTCAGATTATCTCTTATCGTAAATTATACAAAATTTTAGTATCAAACTCAAAACCATATGGTTTGCTAGAAAATTGAACCGCAAGTCTATGTTTTTAATTGATAACAACAAATATCAGGTTTTCTAATACTGTTGCGTCTCTAAACCATAAAGTTAAAAATAAGGCCAACTAATAACAAAAAAAAACAAAACGTATTCGATAAATCAAATCGATTGCTAATATTCTTACATTCGAAGAAATATATAAATAAAAAAAACGTCTTACATCGAGCTTCGTATAAAAAATGATTATAATTTTTATTCCCCTATCATTTATTCGAATGTATATTTCTTTTTTATTCTCTTTAAGTGCAAAGTAGTGCTTTGTGCTGGTTGAAGCAATACTAAAGTATATTAGCGATTTGACTTGTATTTCAACATACTACATGTATATAATTGCTTCTCCGTTTTTTACTTCAAAAACAAAAACGGATAAAGTGTATTTATTTATTTTTCTTTGTGTTTTTCTTTAAAATACAAAGGTTGTCTGTAAGAAAAAAATAAAAAACTACGTAAAAAATTTATTTTTCTTTATAATAAAAAATGATTAAGATGTTTTTGTTTAGTAATTTTTTTTAAGTTATTGCGATTTAGTGGAATCATATACAAAGAGATATATAATTATAACGAAGTTGTGAAATTATTTTTGTTTTAAAAAAAATTAAATTTAAAATTCTTATTAAATTTTTAAAAATAATTGTGTGTGCGAAATTGTAGAGGATGTTGGATGGCAAAACAATAATATTTGTTCAATGGAGACTATCTAATATTTACTTAGATTTCGAGTGCAAAATTCGACGAAATATAAACATTTTTCTTTGTTATGTGTAGTATGTAGTGACTATTCAGATAATCGAGACTATAGTCTAACACGAATGATTCTATAAATGTTCCGTTGTCTTATATATTTAGCAAAATAAGAACATAATAACAAATAAAAAGTAGCGATGGACGACCTGAACTAGAATTTTCTAGACATTTAGGAGAAACACAGTCTTAGTCTGCTGCTTAAAAAGGACCGGCGATTAGGAAGCAATACTTGTGCTTATCTCTAGCAAATATGTACTGATCTATACAAATAGTATGACCCTATTTGACATTACAAGTTCTATAGATCGTGCAGAGCATAATTTTAATTGAATTTAAACTAAAACGAACAATGATGCTTAAATGAACCACTGAATAATATTGTAAAACAAACACGAAAAATGTGAATTGGAGTTTTTTTCTGAGAAACCAAACCATGCCTTTGAATTGAAAAAATTCCAATTACTTCTTTACTTACTTGAGTTTAATTGATCTCAAAAATCTAAAATAAATGTAAAACAATCTTATTTTCTAACAGGTAAGCGAATGTTTATGTAAACTTTGTCCAATTGCCGCCTCATGTAAGTGCAGCAACCATCTCGGTGAAAAGTTCGTAACTCAATAACTGCATGTTTTCGATAATGAAAAGCCTCACCACTTAAAAGTTTTTTCGTCAAAATAAATATATCAACGAAGCATAACACATTGCCAATAAATACATCCGACTAATCCAAGCAAACATAATGCAAATAAATTGTAATGATCTTCAAAACAAGCTCGATGGCATCATACACTTATGTATAATAAATAACACTATTCTACACACTTACTTCAGGAAACAAATTTAATCGTTAGATCTAAGATAGGCCTATCGAAAACTTTTTTAATACTGAAGTTTGTCTAATATTCAGAAATATGCATGCGCACTATGATCTATATATGGTGTTCAACTGAACTCCAACCCGGCGAAAGCATAGAATATAGATGATCAAATTGATAGCTCCAATTTTAGCGTCTTTAACAGAACACAAACAACTAACCAGCAAGGGTAGAATACATCTATATTTAAGATGTTTCTTATAAAAGTATATTACTCTTGCCGTTCACATAATGAAGAACTTAAACTGTACGATAAGAACAATCATTTATCTATAACGATTATATTAAACCACACCAAAAATTAAATGATGACATTAATATTTACAAAACTTCTTAGGAAAATTCTACCAACAGTACTGAAAATAAATTCGCAAAACTATGTACCGGGTTACTGGTGATTTTCACTAGTTCGTTGTTAGAAATTCAAAAAAAATGGGACAAAACGCGTCAAACGGATCACCTGCGCCCTCAAAATTCAGTTTGACCGATCAGGACGTTTAAGGGCTTCAATTAAAGCTTAAACAGTATACCTTGTCTTACCGTGTGCGCTTTTTGAAAAATCTAAAATGGTGAATCAGTATGGTGGCTACAATGTGCAGATTTAAAACGCGTCAAACGGATCACCTGCGCTCTCAAAATTCTGTTTGACCGATCAGGACGTTTGAGGGCTTAAATTAAAGCTTAAACAGTATACTTTGTCTTGCCGTGTGCGCTTTTTGAAAAATCTAAAATGGTGGATCAGTATGGTGGCTACAATGTGTAGATTTAAAACGCGTCAAATGGATCACCTGCGCCCTCAAAATTCTGTGTTTGACCGATAAGGACGTTTGAGGGCTTAAATTGAAGCTTAAACAGTATACTTTGTCTTGCCGTGTGCGCTTTTTGAAAAATCTAAAATGGTGGATCAATATGGTGGCTACAATGTGTAGATTTCACCATTGCAAAGCAATTTCATGATTATTTAAGTGCTTAGATCATCGTAACATTTAAAAAGAGCTATTTTTAAAACGTCTGTTCTATTTCTGGATACAAATACAAGCAAGTTTTCTCCAAGTATACAGAAGCACGTCCATAACCTCAAAAAATGTAAAAAAAAATCGATTTTTTTACTTTACCATAGCAAAAAATGTTTTTAAACCATAATCAACAACAACAACATATTACTGCTTATTATTTGTCGTTAAATGTGTATATGACCTACTCTTTGTCCAATTACCCACCAGTCGACCCCTAACCTCAATTTTTTTTAAATAATCAGTTACATGCAGTTTATAGTCACTGAGAGATCTTTAAAATTATAGGATAAATTTATTTAAACGATTTTTTGATAAGTGGAGACAAGTATCACCTAACCTCTGTCTGAGAATACAGCATTTCGTCTCTAACCTCAAAAAAATTCTTCGAAAATTAGTTTTACACAGCATTCGGTCACTTGGGGCAAGGGGCCATCCATAAACTACGTCACGCTATTTTTGAATTATTTTTACGATGTGTTCGATAGCTGTACCGGAAGTGTGTCATAAAAATCGTCAGTTGTGTCAAAACAAGGAAATTTGCATATTTTTTGTTTAAAAAATGTTCATTTTAAGTGATTTACGATTAGGAACATTGAATTTGGAGAAATCTTGATGGATTGATATGTGAGGTCAAAAACTAGATTATTGCATAATAAGTTTGTCAAAAAAATATTGTCATATTTTCATTTTTTTTAACCAATATTTTGGTAAAAAATGAAATTAATTATTTGTATGACATGAAATTTAATGTAACATGAAATTGGACATGGAAATGTTTGATTTTGTTATATTTTCTGGAATATTTTTAGAATTTTGAAAAAAAGTTTAAATTTTTGACTTTATTATATTTTTTGGAATATTTTTGGATTTCTTAAAGAAATCTGAATTTTTGATTTCGTAATATACCTCGAAACGCTAAATGGAGTGGTTTTTGAGTATACTCCTAAAGAGCGTGACTAGTTTATGGACGTCCCCCAACTAAATATTATGGTATAGAATTATTACGATGTGTTTCTCAATGCTTGATATACATAATTTTACTTGTAGGTTGATCATTACTTCACCACAATTTTAAATTGTGTGAAGTAGTGCAATCTACAGAGAAAAAAAATCTTACATACCCCAAATTATGTTTTATCTTTTGTTTTTGACCATCCTCTATTTAAATAGCCAATAAACATTTTGGTGTACGTCTGTACGTCTGTGTGTGGGTGGGTGTGTGACCTTTCTGCATAGGATCTTGACGAAACTTTAGCAAATGATACAGGTTCACTTGAAAATGGTGGATCTGGATTCATTTCAAACTTGGACAAAATGGCGGGGGGTCTCCCGAACAAGGGAGTTTCTAAGTTTAAATCTTGAATAACTTCTAATCCCGGCTTATGAGCTTATGGAAACTTGGTATATAAGGTTTTAGTACTGTTTCCAATATTTCTGCATACCAACTTCCGGTTTGTAACTTCCGGTTAAAAAGTTTTTTCTTCAGGTGTTTATCACTACTATAGCTTACAATTACCGATCGATTGTCATGAAACGTTGGTAAAAGCTTTCAAGTAACATGAGAAAGATTTTATCAGCTTTTGGAGTACATTGGATAAAGGGATTGGGAGTCCACCATACAACAGGTGGTTTTTTCCACTACACTCAAAAAAAAACTAAGTGTAACTAACAAAATTCTACATATTGTGACGATTATGGAAGACGATAGAACACAACAATAGAAAATCTTCAAGAAAATTATCGTTAGAGAATTATCTTCGAGAAAATTCTTCTAAAAGAAATGTAAAAATCAATAAAACCAAATCAACGTAACCAAAGTAAACATTTAATTGGAAGTATTTGTTTTATCGAATAAGGATTGGTTAACGAAATAAAAATTGGTAAATAAAACAATTGAAAAGAATAGATTTCACACCTAGGTGTCAATATTTGAAGATCGTCTTATTGTTGATAAAGGAAGGAAAAAAAGCGTGTGCTCTAGAACATTACAGTAGTATCGAGGCTATTTCATGTAGTATATATAAAAGGCGTTGTTCGAGGATACGACCAGTATAAAATTGTTAGCGATACAAAAAGTATAAAAATTTAGCAGTGATAAAGGCGAAGAAAAATTAACAGTGTTATAAGTAGAAAGTTAAAAGTGATATTGTGAACAAGTATAAAAGAATTATAAGTGGTGAAACATTGTTAGTACTAGAAGAACTAAAAGGGGAATAGTAATAGGAGAAATATTTTTATTGTAAAATCTTGAACGAATAAAATTATAACGTTTGGAAAATCCATTGTGTTTTAAATTTCCTGATTTAGTGATCGAACTAAATAATTGTAACTCGGCTAAGAAACGTTACAATATGTTCTACAATTTTTTTATAAATAAACAACACACAAAAATTTTTGTTAAATTTACATTTTTACAATAAATATTGTAGATATACAAAAAATTATTTGTAAACACTACAAATTCTTCCAACAAAAGATTGTAAGCTTTATAATTAAATTGTAAAAATGCCCGAAACATTTTTGATTTCATTAAATGTTTTGTAAAATCCTCGAAATTAATTTTTGTTTTCACAAAAGTTTTTGAAAAATGACAAAACTTTTTATTTGATCAACAAAAGATATTTATGGATTTAATATTTTTTTTTGGTAAAACAGTCATTCATATATATTAGTTCTTCGTTAATAAATAAAACACAATTTTTTGCTAATATTTATTTTATTTTTATTTTTTATTATTATATAATTTTTATTATATTTTTTTTATGTTATATTTTTATTTTGAAATATCTGCATCATTTAAAAAAACAAATTTAAAACATATTATGCGCCGTTATATTATCACAGCCTAAGCTTTTCAACTGAGGTAGCACTGTAAATTCAATTTCAGCATCTAAAAAAAACAATGAACAAGTCTTTAATATTTTTGTTTTTTTTCTGAGTGTTTTTGACCTCTTTTTACTTTATGCTGGCTGTCACCGATTACGTAGATTTTGAAATATGTTATAGATCTGATCCAATTCATTTCATCCATTATCTCTAAGAGTCAATTCCAATATCTACGCAATCGGTAAGTGGCCTATTAATATCGAAATATGTAAAATTTCTCACCTGTGCATAGAGTATAGTCTTCTAAATTTATCATATATGTATTTTCACTATCACTATTTATCACGAATAAACCCCGCTAAATAATCACAATTTTAAAAAATATCTGCGAATTTATACTTAGACAACCAAATTGAAACTGAAATTGTTTAATACCAATTTTGGTTATATATAATTTCAATTTATGAAAATTTATAAAAGCATTTGTAAAAGCAAAGTTTTTTTTGTAAAAAATGTGTTTGTTTTTTAAATTGCATAAGTCTCTTTGTATTTAGTATAAAAAAATCGACAATATTCGTATTAAGTTTGACAATAAAAATTGTAGAATGTCATTTTTCTGTTGACAAAATTTTGTACAATTGAATTTTATTTTGTTATGGATAAGTGAGATATGATTTAGAATTTAAAAAAATCAACATAAACCTTAACAATATTTTTGTTAA